>JAGMVL010001742.1:0-59221 GCA_019202695.1 Populus x sibirica
CAAGGAAGTTTCAAGTCGATTTTTATGTTGTACATTATGTAATTGGGGGGATTTGGTTTGTGATTATCTAAACTATGGCAGCAATTAAAGTAGCAAACAAAATCAATTAAACCGAAACTTATCAAGAAAACGAACCTTGGTCGCAAGCACACATCCACCAACGGAAATTAGAACCGATCCTTGAAACGAAAATTGCGGTTTATGTTCCGAAATTTTATCTTTTCTTAACGTTGATTAATTAACGGATCCGCCGTATAACTAATCCTAACCAACAAACAATCAAAGTGTCCGCACTAATGATTCAATTTAATGGTAGCTTTAAGAACTAGATAATTTCATCAAGATTAACATACAAGTTTGTCATGCTTGTGTCACTTTGTTCAAATGTTTTCCCTAAGTTCAATAACGTAGTTCCGCCACAATTATCAAGCTTAGTTGCTTCACAAGTTCATATATCACAACTCCGGTTTTGATATTAAACTTAGCAATAGATTGTTCACAACAATAACTTAGAGTCCGCTCTAGCAATCATCAACAACAATCATAGGAAATATGCATAGGAAAACAATCATACTCATTCATAACATAAACCTGAAAATAAAAGGAAGAATAAATCTCACGGTTCTTGAAATCCGAAGGTTTGTTGTGTCCTTGCAACCAAGAAAAGAGCTTAGCCTTGCATAACTATTGAACAACTACTTCTAAAGAATGAAAAGAGCATGATTTTTGGGTTTGTAGAGGAGAGAATTTGTGTTTATTCTCTCGCTGGCCGCTCCTTCTCGCTCTCCCTCTTTTTTCACGGGCCGCCTCCTTCTCTCTTTCTTTTTATATGCTAAGAAACCCTAGTCTCTATTTTACAAAGTAGTCCTCCCTTGAGTTGGCGTTTACATTTAAGTACTTCAATAACTATTTTTCCTAAAAGGAGAAATAGCCTTGCATGAAATCTTCAAGCTCGACTTAGAGGAGCTAAATTGCTGATATAAAAACTTGGATGACGGTTTAGATGCTTCGGAATGTAATTTGGACTTGTTCTTCACGAAACCTGTTTGCTGGCAGAATTCAGTTGTCATCTTTGAAAAATCATATCTCCCTCGTATGACATCGTTTGTGGCTGAAACTTGGAACGTTGATAGGTATTTAAGTCAGGAATCCACGAAAATTGAGTTTGCATCAATTGGAGTTCTGTAGCTCCAGATATTAAATTTTGAATGGCCAAAGGTCAACATTGGCAGAATGCGAGATTTGACTTTGCAGGATGTGATTTCCATGATCTTTCTCTTTTTATTTTTCTTGCATTACATTTCCAGAAAGGTATGGATGTTAGCTTTTAGTGCCACTGGAATCACTTCATTTCGATCTCTAGAACTCACGCTCTGCAGAAAACATTGATTGAACGTCAAATCTGCCAATTACCTCCAATTTACTCCTTTTTGCATCTTTCATCCAAAAGTGCCTTCAAAACATAAAACAAAGAATATCAAGGCATTTTATATATAAAACATGGACAAAACATTAGGTAGATATGGGTGAAACTATCGAATAATATGGTTACATCAAATACCCCCACACTTAGCTTTTGCTCGTCCTCGAGAAAGGATAAATAAAATTAAATTGAAAATAACTATGATCAATCTCTTAATCTCCCATCAATGTCCAAGAATATATGCATTATAAACAAGAATACAATCAAGAATGATAAATAGTATATTTCTCATGAATTCATTTACATGCGAACTTCAAAACTCAATTAATCATCGGGATTTAAATGAAATCTATGCCATGCCAAAGTGATAGGTCCTCTCATTGATATACACTCCAACACTCATGTGTTTAGGGTTTATGTGTTTAAATCTCTCAAATTCAATCAAAGAGTATGTTCTACCATAAGCTTGCTCTTCAATCTCATCTCCATTACTAACATATTACAAACAATGCATGAATCAAAAGGTCTTATTTTCTGGTTGTAATGGGGCTAAGGTTAATGGTGAGGTAAAAGAGAGTAAAAGAAAAGGTTCAAACCAAAGAAAGTAGAGCATTCTAAAAAATGATATTTCAAACAAGATATTTCATCAAAGCACATAAATTTTCCTTCTTTAATCACCAATGCTTAGCTTCTTTTGATTTCAAGCTTTTTCAACATAAAATCTCAAGAACATAAAGGAACACTTTTTTCTTTTTCTTTGTTTTTTTTTTTTCTTTTTTAACCTTTGGCAACTTTGCCCATCTTTTCATCAAGCATCACTTCTTCTTTCTTTTCACATAATTTCCAACCATAATTCCATGAGATATCATAAGTATATGCTCTACTAATCCTTGGCCAAGGGAAAAGGAAAAACATATAAAAAGTTAAGGCTTATACATGGATAAAGCAAAGAAAAGATAAACAAGCTCAAAAGGGGCTCACTAAGGATAATATGCTTTAGGTTGACTTTTTGGTTCAAGTGATTAAAATTCCTAATGCCTTTATCATCTTCATGTATATTTGTAATGGAATATAATCTCAATAAGATATGAAGCAAGTTCTAGAGATACATATCATTGAAAGAATGCACACTCAAAGAATATAATGTTGAAGGCTCAAAAGCTTGCATTGGTATAACACTATAAAGTCAACATGGCATATTCTCAAAGTCAATCCCTAAACCAATTAAACCTTAAAATTTGCATGCATACTTCTTCATTTGATTTATATCTTCATCTATCTCAATTAATTCTCATACATAATACTCATATTCTCAAAAACCAATGGGAGTTAAAAAGATCAAACACAAATTTTTTTTTTTTAGAACAACAAAGAAAACTAAAATTCTCCCAATACCCCCACACTTAAAACACAACATTGTCCTCAATGTTGAAATAAAAGCAAAGGAACATAAGAGAATGAAAAAAAATAAATTAAAATGCGAAAAAAAAAATAAAAAGATAAGGAAAAAGAAAGCAAATCTGATTTTTTTTATCTTTGGGTTGCCTCCCGAAGCGCTTTTGTTTTATGTCATTGGCTTGACATGTGGCATGCTCATTCTTCATAGATTGGTTCAGCTAACTCTACGAAGCGGTGAGTTCCGCCGTCCAACCTTCATAGAAAGGTTTTAAACGATGCCCATTAACCTTGAGTACTTTGTTGGTTTCTAAACTTGTAATTTCAAGTTGCACCATAAGGAAAAATATTAGAAACAACAAAGGGTCCAATCCAACGAGAGCGCAATTTTCCGGGAAAAAGTTTCAAACGCGAATGATAAAGAAGGACTTTGTCTCCAACATGAAACTCCTTTCTTGTAAGCATTCGGTCATGAAGATTCTTAGTCTTTTCTTTGTAAATCCTTGCATTCTCGTAAGCATCATTTCGAATTTCTTCCAACTCTTGCGGTTGTAGTTTTCTTGCAATCCAATGACATCATAATCCATGTTACATTGTTTAATGGCCCAAAAGCTTTGTGTTCAAGCTCCACCGGTAGATGACATGCTTTCCCATAAATCATTCTATAAGGTGACATTCCTATAGGTGATTTATAAGCGATCCGATAAGCCCAAAGTGCATCTCCAAGATGTAGACTCCAATCTCGCCGGTTAGGTTGCCTTGTTTTCTCCAAAATGGACTTGATTTCTCGATTTGAAATTTCAGCTTGGCCATTCGTTTGAGGATGATATCTTGTGGAAGTTCGATGAGTCACATGATATTTGCGTAGCAATGCTTCCATGGAACGATTACGAAATGAGTGCCACGATCACTAATGATAGCTTTAGGGATTCCAAACTGTCAAATATATGAGTCCCGACAAAATCTAAAACAACCTTAGCATCGTTAGTTCGTGTGGCTTTCGCCTCAATCCATTTGGACACATAATCAACAGCAAGAAGAATATAAAGATTGCCAAATGAAGAAGGAAATGGACCCATAAAGTCAATACCCCAAACATCAAAAATTTCACTTACAAGAATATTCGTTAAAGGCATTTGATTCTTATGAGTGATATTACCTGTTCTTTGGCATTTTTCACATGATTTGCAGAAGTGATATGCATCTCTAAAAATAGAAGGCCAATAGAAACCACTTTCAAGTACCTTGTGGGCTGTTCTTTTTGCTCCAAAATGCCCACCACAAGAATGAGAATGACAAAAAGTGAGAATGGAATGAAATTCATCTTGTGGTACACACCTCCTAACTACTTGATCCGCACAAAATTTCCAAAGGTAAGGATCGTCCCAAAAATAATATTTAGCATCAGCTCGTAACTTATCTTTTTGGGGTTTAGACAAACCTGGAGGGAATTCTTTGGTGACTAAATAGTTTACCAAATCAGGCATACCATGGTCTTGTAGAGGAATGCAACATATACAAGCGCTCATCGTGGAATGTCTCTCTTATTGTTTCGATCTGTATATCCTCGGTCCTCGGTCGGCTCAAGTGATCAGCCACATGGTTTTCAGCACCCTTTTTATCTTTGATCTCAAGATCGAATTCTTGTAAAAGCAAGATCCACCTAATCGGTCTTGGTTTGGACTCCTTCTTCTTCAAAAGATACCCGAGAGCTGCATGGTCGGTAAAAACAATGAATTTTGTACCAAGTAGATATGACCTGAATTTTTCAAGAGCAAACACCATCGCAAAAAGTTCCTTTTCGGTTGTATGGTAATTGCATTGTGCTCCATCCAACATGCGAGAAGCATAGGCGATAACATGCAAATTCTTCCCAATTCTTTGCCCAAGCACGACTCCTACCGCATAATCACTCGCATCACACATTATCTCAAAAGGTTCATCCCAATTTGGTGGTTGGATGATAGGGGCGGATGTGACACGTCTCTTAAGCTCATCATGGGCATCTTTACATGCTTGATCAAACACAAAATCCACTTCTTTGGCTAATAGTTTGCACAAGGGTGTTGTAATCTTCGAGAAATCTTTGATAAAGCGTCGATAGAAACCTGCATGGCCTAGAAAAGAACGAACTTCCCTCACGCATGAGGGGTAAGGCAATGATGAAATAACATCTATCTTAGCTTTATCAACCTCTAATCCACGTGAAGACACAACATGCCCAAGAACTATTCCTTGTTCTACCATAAAATAACACTTTTCATAGTTCAAGACAAGGTTAGTTTCAATGCACCTTTTCAAGATTAAAGATAAATTTTCTAGACATTTATCAAAAGAATCACCATACACCGTGAAATCATCCATAAAAACCTCATTATTCTTTCAACATAGTCAGAAAAAATACTCATCATGCATCTTTGAAAAGTTGCGGGAGCATTACGGAGACCAAAAGGCATTCTTCTATATGCATATGTACCAAATGGACATGTAAATGTAGTCTTTTCTTGATCCTCGGGATTAATAACAATCTGATTGTATCCACTATATCCATCAAGAAAGCAATAAAAAAACTTACCTGCTAGGCGTTCAAGCATTTGATCCATGAATGGTAATGGGAAATGATCTTTGCGTGTAGAAAGATTGAGCTTTCGTAATCAACACACATTCTCCATCCACTCGAGATGCGAGTAGGAATGAGCTCATCATTTTTGTTTTTCACCAATGTGATTCCGGTCTTTTTGGGCACCACATGGATTGGTGCGACCCATTTCTTGTCGGTGATGGGGTAAATGACTCCCGCATCTAACAATTTCAAAATTTCAGCTTTCACTACCTCCATCATAGGCGGGTTCAACCTCCTTTGCATTTCCCTTGTTGGTTTTGCGTTGTCCTCCAATAGTATGTGATGCATACACATTGAGGGACTAATACCCTTGATGTCGCTAAAGTCCATCCAATGGCCGTCTTGTGATCACACAACAACTTCACAAGTTTTTCCTCTTGCATACTTGTCAAACCTTTTGCTATGATAACGGGAAGTGTATTGTTGTCGCCAATGAATACATACTTCAAATTATCGGGCAAAGGTTTTAATTCTAACTCGGGGGGCTGTAAAATAGATGGCAAAAGCTTTTTATGTGAGAGTACTAAATCAACAAAGACATTACCATGGGGAACGGTTTGCAAAGCTTGTAAGGCCAATACTGATTCGTGCACGTTTTGGGGAACACACACGTGCCTCTCCATCTCTTCTATCTTGGTGAAATCATAACCATAGCTCAAAGCTATGCTTAATCCATCTTCGCAATCAAAATCACAAACTTGCTTGCACACACTTATCAATTTGGTCATAACATGTGATAGAATAAACATTGCTATAAGGATATTTCATTGCATCATGAAAATTGAATTCAATTTTTTCATCTCCTACTTCCATAGACAAGGTATCCTTACCACAATCAATCTTTGCGTTGGCGGTTTTCAAGAATGGTCTCCCAAACAATATAGGAGTCTTTGGTTGATGAATCACAAGAATCATGTTCCATATCAAGAATATAAAAATCACATGGAATAACCAAACTATCAATCTTGACTAGGACATCTTCTATCACACCAAGTGGGTAAACAAAACTACGATCCGCAAGTTGTATTACAATGCTAGTTTTATTCAAAGGCTCAAGACTAAGAGAATCATAAACATGTTTGGGCATAACACTAATGGATGCACCTAAATCGCATAAAGCTCTTTTAAAACTAGCATTACCAATAACACATGGGATAGTAAACGCACTGGGTCTTTTTGTTTCAAAGGCGATTCTTTTGAACAACGGCAGATACAACTTTACCCATACTTACCGTTTCATGACCTTTCGGTTTGAAAGCTCTCTTGGTAGTACACAACTCCTTCAAGAATTTTGCATATTTGGGAATTTGCTTGATAGCATCAAGCAAAGGAATGTTGAGTTCCACTTTCTTGAAAACCTCTAAAATCTCTTTTTCTTTGTCTTCTTTCTTTGACCTAGAAGAACTCACGGGAAAGGGTGGAATTGTTTTAAAACTAGAATTCATTGAGTGAGGAGTTACCTTTGGAGTGTTGGTCTTTATTTCGGTTTGTGGAGGAGGAGGAGGATGTTTGTTCTTTGTACTCAATTCAGTTTCTATCTCTTCTTTTTCCTCCATCTCAATTTGTTTCGACCTTTTCTCTTCAATTTCTTTCCCACTTCGCAACATGATCGCACTAACATTCTCTTTTGGATTCAATGCTTGGGAGGGCAACTTTCCATTCATTTGTGCTTCCAATTTCCCTACACTTGAAGCTACTTGCCCCATTTGCTTTTCCAAGTTGTGAATACTTGACCTTGTTTCCTGTTGAAAAGACATGACATTTTGTTGCAAGGTAAGGTATTAGAAGCCAAAGTTTTCATCATCTCACGAAGATCATCATTGGATGATGACCCCATAACATTGGAGTTTGTAAATGGAGGGGGTTGTCTTGCTTGATAATTTTGTTGGGTTGAAATCCATGGGGATGGAACCGTCGGCCTTGATTGCCTTGTTGGGATGGGTTGCCATAGCGTAAGTTGGGATGATCTCTCCATCCAGGATTGTACGTGTTGGAAAAGGGATCATATTTACGTGGGCTGTCCGTTGAATGTTCCATCAATTGCATGAGCTTGTTCAATGTAATCTTCTTGCATTGTTGGGCACATATCCGAAGCATGTCCTTGTAAGGAGCATATGCTACAAACTTTCACCCGCTGCACATTTCCACAAGCCAAAGAACGCACAAGAGAAGTAAGATCATTAACTTTATTTTCAAGGTTAGAAATACTTACCTCATTTACTCGTTTGTTGGAGAAGTCTCCACGAGTGCCAAATTGTTTTGAGTTGGCCGCCATGTTTGAGATCAATTGGCGTGCGGCCTCGGGTGTCTTATCCACCAATGCGCCTCCACTTGGAGCATCAATGATATTACGGTCGGTAGGCATCAATCCTTCATAGAAATATTGAATGAAGCTAGTGATCGGGTATTTGATGATGAGGACATTGAATGCGAGTTGCTCAAATCTTTCCCAATATTCGAGAGAGTGTCTCTCCATGAGATTGCCGAATCCCACATATTTCTTTCCTTATGTTGGCAACTCGAGATCTTTGGGAAATACTTCTCAAGGAAAATCTTCTTCATGGCATTCCAAGTTCCAATAGATCCTGGAAGAATAGAGAAAAGCCATGCCTTTCTTGCCCCCTTCAAAGAGAAAGGAAAGCTTTCAACTTAACTTGTTCTTCATCAACTCCATTCGGTTTCATGCCAACACAAACCATATGGAACTCCTTGAGATGAGTATGAGGATCTTCTCCTGCAAGACCATTAAATGTTGGTAACAAATGTATAAAACCAGATTTGAGCTCAAAGTTTACATTATTGTCAATGTTTATGCACAATGGTTGATTTTCCACATTAGGAGCGGCAAGCTCCTTGAGTGTTTGTTGCCGTGCAACCGCCATGGTGTTGAGGCGAGCTTCCTTTCTTAACTGCGTAAAGTGCTTTCTATTTCAACATCAACCTTGCACTTGAATTTGATTAGTAGAACGGGTCACGAGGCATAAATTGCTAAGGAAACTCAAAAGAAGGTAACCACACAAGAGATCGAAAACAATGCAAATTGTACGAAAATCCTACGGTAGAAAACTAAAACTGTCTAAAAACACTAGAAAACAGCGGACTTTGGCCACAATAGGGTGGGGCTAGTGATTTATCACTAGTCCTGTTCAGTAACGTCGTTTCCCTTCGGAAACAAAAGGCCAATACCTAATTCCACCAAAAACTCTGTTTTGAACGATGCGTGCCGCAAGTGAACAGCACCGTCGCAAGCAAAAAAATCTGTTTCTTTTTTTTTTTTTTTTGAATCACAGCAAATAAAAATAACAGTACAAGCACAAGAATCAACTAAAATTACTTCCCCCTAAGACTTGCGCCAAAATTTGTTGCGATGTCGCGGTCGCACAAATTAATTACCCTAGCTTCAAACACAACACACAAGATAGTATAGAGCAAGCAAGGGGTCGATCCCACAAGGAAGTTTCAAGTCAGATTTTTATGTTGTACATTATGTAATTGGGGGGATTTGGTTTGTGATTATCTAAACTATGGAAGCAATTAAAGTAGCAAACAAAATCAATTAAAACCGAAACTTATCAAGAAAACGAACCTTGGTCGCAAGCACACATCCACCAACGGAAATTAGAACCGATCCTTGAAACGAAAATTGCGGTTTATGTTACGAAATTTTATCTTTTCTTAACGTTGATTAATTAACGGATCCGCCATATAACTAATCCTAACCAACAAACAATCAAAGTGTCCGCACTAATGATTCAATTTAATGGTAGCTTTAAGAACTAGATAATTTCATCAAGATTAACATACAAGCATGTCATGACTTGTGTCACTTTGTTCAAATGTTTTCCCTAAGTTCAATAACGTAGTTCCGCCACAATTATCAAGCTTAGTTGCTTCACAAGTTCATATATCACAACTCCGGTTTTGATATTAAACTTAGCAATAGATTGTTCACAACAATAACTTAGAGTCCGCTCTAGCAATCATCAACAACAATCATAGGAAATATGCATAGGAAAACAATCATACTCATTCATAAAATAAACTGAAAATAAAAGGAAGAATAAATCTCACGGTTCTTGAAATCCGAAGGTTTGTTGTGTCCTTGCAACCAAGAAAAGAGCTTAGCCTTGCATAACTATTGAACAACTACTTCTAAAGAATGAAAAGAGCATGATTTTTGGGTTTGTAGAGGAGAGAATTTGTGTTTATTCTCTGGCATTTCTTTGCCTCCTTCTCGCTCTCCTCTTTTTTTCGCTGTTTCTTTGCCTCCTTCTCTCTTTCTTTTTATATGCTAAGAAACCCTAGTCTCTATTTTACAAAGTAGTCCTCCCTTGAGTTGGCAGTTTACATTTAAGTACTTCAATAACTATTTTTCCTAAAAGGAGAAATAGCCTTGCATGAAATCTTCAAGCTCTGACTTAGAGGAGCTAAATTGCTGATATAAAAACTTGGATGACGGTTTAGATGCTTGAATGTAATTTGGACTTGTTCTTCACGAAACCTGTTTGCTGGCAGAATTCAGTTGTCATCTTTGAAAAATCATATCTCCCTCGTATGACATCGTTTGTGGCTGAAACTTGGAACGTTGATAGGTATTTAAGTCAGGAATCCACGCAAATTGAGTTTGCATCAATTGGAGTTCTGTAGCTCCAGATATTAAATTTTGAATGGCCAAAGGTCAACATTGGCAGAATGCGAGATTTGACTTTGCAGGATGTGATTTCCATGATCTTTCTCTTTTTATTTTTCTTGCATTACATTTCCAGAAAGGTATGGATGTTAGCTTTTTAGTGCCACTGGAATCACTTCATTTCGATCTCTAGAACTCACGCTCTGCGAGAAAACATTGACTGAACGTCAAATCTGCCAATTACCTCCAATTTACTCCTTTTTGCATCTTTCATCCAAAAGTGCCTTCAAAACATAAAACAAAGAATATCAAGGCATTTTATATATAAAACATGGACAAAACATTAGGTAGATATGGGTGAAACTATCGAATAATATGGTTACATCAACCACCAAAACCTGATTTGAAGTCGTTACCATTCAATCTTAAATACTTATTTTTGGGAGAAAATGAAACTTTTCTGGTAATAATCTCTTCAAAACTTAATGCAAATCGAGAAGGTAAGTTATTACAAACTTTGAAAATGCACAAAAATGCATTAGGATGGACCATAGCTGACATAAAAGGAATTAGTCCTTTGATTTGCACACACAAGATTTATTTGGAGGAAGATGTTAAACCCTCTAGAGAAATGCAACGAAGGTTTAATCCTAATATGAAAGAAGTAGTGAAAAATGAAGTCATTAAGCTTATAGATAATGGAATCATTTATCCTATTTCTGACAGCAAATGGGTAAGTCCTACCCAAGTTGTACCCAAGAAGTCTGGAGTCACTATGATAACAAATGAGAAAAATGAGTTAATTCCAACTTGGACTATTACTGGTTGGCGCATGTGTATTGACTATAGGAAACTTAATTCAATGACTAGAAAAGATCATTTTCCTTTACCTTTCATGGATCAAATCCTAGAAAGAGTTGCAGGTCATGAATTTTATTGTTTGCTAGATGGCTATTCAGGTTACAACCACATTGAAATTACATTGGAAGATCAAGAGAAGACTACTTTCACATGTCCATTTGGTACTTTTGCATATCAAAGGATGCCTTTTGGATTATGTAATGCACCAGCCACGTTTCAAAGATGCATGCTCGGTATATTTAGTGATATGGTTGAAGCGTTTTCTTGAAATTTTTATGGATGATTTTGTTTTTGGCGATTCATTTGATAAGTGTTTGACTAACTTAGAAAAGGTTTTGAGTAGGTGTGAAGAAAAGAATCTTGTACTGAATTGGGAAAAATGTCACTTTATGGTAACAAACGGCATTGTACTTGGTCACATTGTTTCATCGAAAGGAATTGAGGTTGACAAATCTAAAATCAAGTTAATTGCTAACTTGCCAACACCAAAATCTGTTAAAGATGTTAGATCATTTTTAAGACATGCTGGTTTTTATAGAAGGTTCATCAAAGATTTTAGTGTAGTATCTAAGCCCTTGAGTAACCTTCTAACAAATGATAATATTTTTTAACGGACTGAACATTGTGAAGAAGCCTTTGTTAAACTTAAAAACTTGCTTACTTCTACTCCTGTCATTCAACCTCCTGATTGGTCATTACCTTTTGAAATAATGTGTGACGCTAGTGATTATGCCGTGGGTGCTGTCTTGGGACAAAAAAAAGATCAGAAACCTTATGTGATTTACTATGCAAGTAAAACTTTAAATAGTGCTCAAATGAATTACACCACCACTGAAAAAGAATTACTTGCAGTAGTATTTGCATGTGAAAAATTCAGGTCTTATCTTGTTGGCTCACCTGTTATTGTTTTTAGTGATCATGCAGCATTGAAATATCTTTTTTCTAAGAAAGATTTTAAGGCTAGATTGGTGCAGTGGATTTTGTTACTTCAAGAATTTGATATCACAATCAAAGATAAAAAAAAAGCACCGAAAATGTTGTCGCTGAGATCATTTGTCAAGATTGACAACAAATTTGAGATCTCGACATCACACCAATCGATGACTACTTTCCCGATGAATCTTTATTTTCGTCTCTATAATGCCTTGGTTTGCTAATATTGTCATTTTTCTTGTTTTAGGACAATTGCCAGCTCATTGGAGTACCCAAGATAAAAGAAAGTTCTTGAACGAAGTGAAGAACTTTTATTGGGATGACCCTTATTTATTCAAATATTGTCCTGATCAAATATTTTGAAGATGCATTCCGACAATGAGGTAAGTAGTGTCAATAAATTTTGTCATTCGAGGCATGTGGGGGCCATTTCTCATCAAGAAAGACAACTGCAAAAATCTTACAAAGTGGATTTTACTGGCCCACCACGTTCAAAGACTCACATGCATTTTGTAAGACTTGTGAAAATTATCAAAAGTTAGGATTTATTTCAAAACATCACATGATGCCTTTAAATCCTATTCTTGTCATTGAAATCTTTGACTGTTGAGGTATAGATTTTATCGGTCCATTTCCTCCATCATTTGGTTTCTTGTACATATTAGTCGCAGTAGATTATGTTTCAAAATGGATAGAGGCAATTCCAAGTCGAAACAATGACCACAAAACAGTGATAAAGTTCTTGAAAGAAAATATTTTGAGTCGATTTGGAATCCCTCGAGCCATGGTAAGTGATGGTGGAACATATTTTTACAACAAGTCATTTGAGTCTTTAATGAAGAAATATGGAATCACACACAAAGTTGTCACCCCTTATCACCCTCAGACAAGTGGAGAAGTAGAGCTTGCTAATAGGGAGATCAAACAGATCTTGGAGAAAACAGTGAACCCTAATAGAAAAGACTAGTCTTTAAGACTTAATGATGCACTTTGGGCTTATCGAAACTGCTTATAAAACATCATTAGGTATGTCACCTTATAGATTAGTCTATGGAAAACCTTATCACTTGCTCGTGGAACTTGAACATAAAGCTTATTGGGCTATTAAAGCTTTCAATTCTAACCTTGATGATGCTAGCCACCGCGTAAGTTACAAATAAATGAGCTTGAGGAAATAAGAAATGATGCATATGAGAATTCAAAAATTCATAAAGCAAGAATCAAAGAGTTTCATGACAAGAGCATCTTGAGAAAAACATTTGATGTTGGTCAAAAAGTCTTGCTTTATAATTCTCGACTCCATTTATTTCCTGGAAAACTAAGATCAAGATGGAGCGGTCCGTTTATTGTAAAACATGTGTATCCATATAGGGCCTGTGATATCGAGAATCCAAAGAATGGTAATGTTTTCAAGGTAAATAGACATCGTTTGAAAGTTTACTTTGACAATTTTTCCGTTGAAAATGACTCTATTAAATTAAGTGATCCTATATATAAAGATTGATTCTTTTTCTCACATTGTTTTGTGTTTTGTTTTGGTGTGAATTTTGTTTTGCTAGTCTCTCTCACCCCAGTCAAATGGCGGATAACGGTACTCCGTGACTTAAGTTGGTTCTTTCAGTTTACCATAATAACTGATATCTGTATATATTTATGCAGTTCTTTGCTCTTTCTCCCTTCTTTGAATCTTTTCTCCAACTCTCATTTGAAAATGGACACCACTATTGAAAAATTGAAAAAGTACTTTCCCGCTCTGCCTCAGAATGCGATTACAAAAATTTACCGTGCTAGGTGTGCAAGATTGAGGTTGTTAATGAATCATGGAATTCCTGAAGATATTCACTAGCTGATTGAAGCAAAGGTCCGACTATCAGGTGAGTCCTCCAATTCTTTCATCTCATACATGCCTGGAACAGGTAAAAGCACTTTTGCAAAGAAACATTGTGCAAAATAACTGAAAGTCTGTCACAGATGTGCCAGATGGATTTGTAATGCAACATGTCATTCTTTAGGAATGATATCTATAAACTGTGAAGATAAAATACAATTCATTAAGGATGGCCTGAGTAAGGGGTCTTTAGATAATCTTCTATTGACCCTTGAGACGCATCCTAGTGGAGATGTGCATTGTGCAATTCATGATTTATAGCCACAATTCCATAAAGAACATGATCAACTTAGTCTTGGGAATCTGATTATAAAAGACCCTGTTTGCCAGTTTTTAAGAAAACTGGATGGGAAGCCTATCCTCGACCCCTAGAGGGCGTTTAAGCCATTCTTGGACGTAAAACCAAGGGAAGATGTGAGCCACAATCACAACTACCTGTACATACACATGCTTTTTCAAAATAAATAAATAAATAAAGAGAGAGAGAGAGAGAGAGACTCCAGTTGGCCTACATATAGGTGATATGATTGCATTTTCAATTTTTCATCTATAAAATCTTCTCTTCCTTCCCTTTATTTCTACTCAACCCATACATTCAACCAATATAGAAGTGTGCCACAATCATAACTACCTGTACATACACATGCTTTTTCAAAATAAATAAATAAATAAAGAGAGAGAGAGAGAGTGAGACTCCAAGCTGGCCTACATATAGGTGATATGATTGCATTTTCAATTTTTCATCTATAAAATCTTCTCTTCCTTCCCTTCATTTCTACTCAACCCATACATTCAACTAATATAGAAGTGTGTAGAAATGGCAGGTTCCTCAAGTCATCACATAAGAAATATTTGTGTTTTTGGTGGATCTAGTCCACGGGAAAGAAAATGAGTTTTTAGACTCAGCAAATCATCTTGGTCAGGTACTAGCTGAGAGAAAGATTCATTTAGTGTATGGAGGAGGCAGCCTTGGGTTAATGGGGGTGTGTCAATAGCTACATTTTTAGGAGGTAGTTAAGTTTTGGGGGTCGTCCTCAAAGCTTTAGCAAAAGGGGACATCATTGGAAAAACAATTGGAGAGGAACTACAGGTCTCCACAATGTCTGATCGATTGAATGCAATGTTTAACCATGTTGATGCCTTCATTGCCTTACCAGGTGGTTTGGGCACATTGGAAGAGATCTTTCATATTTCCTCTTGGGCCCACGCACATTCACCATAAACCTATAGGTCTGTTAAATGTTAATGGTTTTTATGATAATTTGTTGTCTTTTTTTGATCGAGTTGTGGAACATGAATTTCTAACATCTTCGGCACGATAAATAATAATCTCTGCTGCTACTGCCGAACAATTGATTGACCAACTACAATCTTTCATCCTTGTAATTGATCCTTGATTAGTACTTAAAAGTGTATTTTTATCAAGGTTTTATATCATCATTTTGCACTTGAAGTATCAATAACTCCTTAACTAAAGCATGTTTTATAATAACATATCTAATAATATAAGATACCTTTAATTTATGGTAAATGTTCATCTTAAATGCAGGCCTATCACATAAATGAAAGAATTGATTGATGAGTTGAAGTCTTGAAATTGAAAGGACAAAAAGATGGCCAAACTTAGAAAAGAGATCTTGGTGCAGTCCAAACTAGAACACTGTTCGGTAATTGGGTCATATCTGGAGCTGTAGTTCTTGGATTTAGGTCCATTTTATATGGATGGAAAGCTAATACATAGGCCTACAACTTTCATGGGGATCCCAAGATTTAAAAAGGCCTTTTTCAAGTCCAAATTGTAGCAACAACGAAGAAGTCCGAATCTATCCTGCAGCCCAGACACTGTTCAGTGTTCAGCCCATATCTCGAGTTCTAGAAGTCCAAATGGTCTCAAATGTTTACCCTGGAAAGATGAGACAATTCCCTAGAACTTTCATGATTGAAGTCTGTTCAAATTATGACGTTATCAATGATGTTTTTGGCGAGACAAGAAGATAAGAATTGTCATCAAGTCAAGATGTGGCCACCCATTCATCAATTAGTCAACAAATCAATAGTTCCGAATTTTTGGCCTATAAAAGGAGGCATTTGCCATGTATTTGGGCATCTTGGTTTTCAGATCAAGATCATGCTCTTGCTCTCTCTTTATATTTTGTAATGCTTAAGTTTTGCTTATATTAATCTCTTACTTATGCTTTTCATTTCCTTTCCTTGTTTATTTATGTTTCTCTCTTTCATTATGTTAGCTAAGCTTATCATGTCAAGGTGAAAAGGTTACACTAATGGTGTAAGAATAAGTATAATATAAACTCAACATGGACCTTAATGTTTGATACTAACATGTTTTATATTTGTTATCTTGTTCACTTTTAATACTTTGCTTGTTAAATGGTTAATCTAGATTTATGTTGTATAACCCTTGGTACAACAAATACTTGGCACTTTCATAGCCCAACTGTATGGTATAACCGACACCTGTGCTATGAAAGGAACTTGATTTGTTGTTACCATAAGTTATAATCATGAATACGTGACAACATTTACAAGTATTAGCATTATTTGAATAAGATAACTAATGTAATCATGTTAACAATTTATAATCTGATTGGAACCTCCTTTGTGTGTGGTTTCCAATTGAATAAAAAGAGTTTATACTATACTTGTTTGAAATACCATTAGTGGATCCTCTAACCTTGACATTTGTTGTTATCATTGTTTAATCCTTACGTTAATCTTCCATCTCAAAATTCTCATCAACTTCTTCCTCTTCTTCTTCACTATTATTATTATTGTTGTTATTGTTGTTGTTGTATTATTGTTATCTATAATTTATACAATTAACCTCCTTGTGGTTCGACCCCGATCTTACCGGGTTATTTATTACTTTGACACTCCTGCACTTGGGAGAAGACATCAATCTTTTGGTCGTGTCAATCCTTCCATGAGTCGCATAAATTGGTCCACTAAAGAAAGCCGTAAAAAGCTTAGATTGGATTTGAGCCTTCGTTTGTGAATCCTTGTGTCTTTTGGTTTTATTAATAGCATATTATTTTGTTTTGTTCTTTCTTATATTTGTTTAAGTGTGTTTCGGGTTTGTCGGTGTTCGTTGTTTCGGGTGATGTCTTCTATATTGTATCTTTCTACCTTATGACATTGAGGACAATGTCTCGTTCTGGTTGGGGGGGAGGGTAGTAGTTGACATAAAAAAAAACTAACCAACTAACTGTTTTTATTTTTAAAAACCATTCGGCAAAACTGTTATTACTAGGATGGCAAAGTAAGGAGGAATTTTATTGACTCTTGAGACGCATCTTAGTAAACATTTTCTAATGGTTATTTGCAATATTCATAACAAGGCCTATTAGAATACTTCTTAAAATATTTAGGTTTATAAACTCTCGTATTGTTATCACTTGATTCTGCTTATATACTCATTTAACAAGTATTCTTAAACCTTCATCTTCACACACACACTCTAACATATGATTCTGGGTTGCACATTGGATTATTACATTATTTATGTTCTTTTGTTAAAGGTAACAACTAAGGAAAAGGGATAGTATATAATTTGCAAAAAAAAAAAAACAAATTGATAATATTGATGATAATAAAAACGTAGATAAGTTTGGTTTCGTAGCCTCCCAAACCTAAGCAATTAAGCCCGAATGGATGTTTTAACACCTAATACCCTAAAGTCAACTGACTTTGGAGCTATTGGCCCAAAGCTTGTTACATGGGTTAAGGAGAAAAGCTTAAGGGAATCAAACATTGCACTATCTACGTATCAAGTATCGCAACCCGAGTTATTAAGCTCGTAGGGGTGTCTCAACACCTAATGCCCTTAGACCAACTGGTCTGGGAGTCATTAGCCCAAAGCTCGTTACATGGGTTAAAGATGCATTGTGTTTTAAGTATATGTTTATATATTGAAAAAAGAAGAAGATAATAATCTCAACCCAAGGAAGTTAACCTTAAATATTAGAACATAATATTGTTTTCTTCCAATAAAAGCCCCATCATCTATGTTTTCATACATTGAGCACATAAAAAGGAAGGTTTATTAATATTTTGTTTAAGAGGTATTGAGCGAGATATATAAATTTAATGAGAGTTTGTTTATTTGGATAGATTAATGGAAGTTGAATGATGAATGCCTTGCTTTGTGGAATTTACAAATTGTTTTTCTATTTTAACGCTTTGATTACTAGGGACTAGTAATAAGCTGGTTGGGGGGTGTGATTAGTACTTAAAAGTGTATTTTTATCAAGGTTTTATATCATCATTTTGCACTTGAAGTATCAATAACTCCTTAAATAAAACATGTTTTATAATAACAAGTCTGATACCATAAGATCCCTTTAATTTATGGTAAATATTCATCTTAAATGTAGGCCTATCATATAAATGAAAGGATTGATTGATGAGTTTAAGTACGAAAATTGAAAGGAAAAAGAGAGGGCCAAACTTAAAAAAGATATCTTTGGTTCAGTCCAAACTAGAACACTGTTCGGTAATTGGGTCATATCTGGAGCTGTAGATCTTGGATTTAGATCTTCCTTATATGGATGGAAAGCTAAGACATAGGCCTAAAATTTTCATGGGAGTCCAAGATTTAAAAAGGCCGTTTTCAAGTCCAAATTGTAGCAACAACGAGAGAAGTCCGAATCGTCTCCGGCCCGGACAACTGAACCATATCTCGAGTTCTAGAAGTCCAAATGACCTCAATTTTTTTTCTTAGAAAGTTGAGACAATTTTCTAGAACTTTCATGATTCACTGTTCATATTATGACGTTATCAATGACGTTTTTGGCAGACAAGAAGATAAGGATTGTCACCAAGTCAAGATGTGTCCACCCACTCAACAATTAGTCAACAAATCAATAGTTCCGAATTTTGGCCTATAAAAGGAGGCATTTGCCATGTATTTGAGCATCTTGGTTTTCAGATCAAGATCATGCTCTTGCTCTCTCTTTATATTTTGTAATGCTTAAGTTTTGCTTATATTAATCTCTTGCTTATGCTTTTCATTTCCTTTCCTTGTTTATTTATGTTTCTCTCTTTCATTATGTTTAGCTAAGCTTATCATGTTAAGGTGAAAAGGTTACACTAATGGTGTAAGAATAAGTATAATATAAACTCAACATGGACCTTAATGTTTGATACTAAAATGTTTTATATTTGTTATCTTGTTCACTTTTAATACTTTGCTTGTTAAATGGTTAATCTAGATTTTTGTTATATAACCCTCGGTACAACAAATACTTGGTTGGCACTTTCATAGCCCAACTGTATGGTATAACCGACACCTGTGCTACGAAAGGAACTTGATTTGTTGTTAACATAAGTTATAATCATGAATGCATGACAACATTTACAAGTATTAGCATTATTCGAATAAGATAACTAATGTAATCATGTTAACAATTTATAATCCGATTGGAACCTTCTTTGTGTGTGGTTTCCAGTTGAGTAATAAAAAGAGTTTATACTATACTTGTTTGAAATACCATTAGTGGATCCTCTAGCCTTGACAATTATTTTATCCTTGTTTATTCTTTACATCAATATCACATCTCAAAGCTCTCTTTAACTTATTATTATTGTTGTTGTTGTTGTTGTTATTTATAATTTATACAATTAACCTCCCTGTGGTTCGACCCCGGTCTTGCCGGGTTATTTATTACTTCGACACTCCTGCACTTGGGAGAAGACATCAATCTTTTGGTCGTGTCAATGAGATGGAAATGAAATTATTAACAACTAGTATAGCTTATGGTTCGGCTTAGGAAGAGTCACAAAATGTAGAAAAAACAAAGGAATGGGTGTCTTGAGAGAAAAAGGTAAATGGGGATAATGGAAAGTTCATCTAAAAAACGGTTGATGAAAACTAGACAAATTCATCACCTTGATTCTAGAGAGGATTCGGGCCTAAAAGTGATACAATTCAGGGAAGGGTTCTGCATAGAAGTTATAGCCAGGGATGTTGGCTTTCCAACGAATCCAACCTCTTTTAATTTGGAGCTTTGGAACTCTAGATATAGATAAATATTTGAGGAGAGGTCGAGCTGTCACCTCTACTAGTAGATTTAACCAATTGACAAAATAGGGAAACTTAGTTGCATTAGGGGAAGAATCAAACTTCTTTCACTTGGGAAATGTGTGGTCCCATGTCTTAGGGTTCAAAGGATATAAGTCGTATTCAAAACCGAATTGGAGATGATAGTTATAATTTAATAAAGAGTAATGATCTAAAGAGATATAATGGGAAACATAAATGTAAAGGAAATAATTGTTAAAAAGAAGTCAACATTGCCGTTGTTATTGTTGTTGTTGTTGTTGTTGTTGTTGTTGTTGTGAGAAATGTAACTAAGTAAGAAATGATGTGGTATACCTGTAGATTCAGGAGGGATCGTAGGAAGGGCATAAAAACAAGAACAACAAGAATAACAATAATAAGGGAGCGCGAGCCGAGCTTCTACAGCAGGTAGGTGTTCTACACCCATATCTTTCTTAAATGTACATAATTATGAAAGCTTGTTTCATTTTTAGACTATATATATAAATGTTGCCAAAAGGAAAGCATCTAATGAAATAAATGAGAAATAAAAACACACATGATTAACTTTCGATTAGTCGGTTCCGAGAACTAGAAGCTAGTGATGTCAATAGGGTTTACTAACATCAATATGATCATCTCATAACATGAGGGATATTGAACTTGATTAATTATTCCAGGTTAGGAATAGTTAATGATATTGATGGGCTACATCGATATCAACATTTCCATGCAACTTGATTAGCTATTCCTGGCATGGAGGCTAATGATGTCAATGGTTCTTTACATCAACATTTTCGAGGATATTTCAAAGTATTGTTGGGACTTGATTAACTATTTTGGGTTAGGAATAGTTAATGATATCAAAAGGTTGTATTGATATCGACATTCACAATAAATTTGATTAGTTGGTCCCTGTCATAACCCATATCTAGGTTATTCCTCAAAATTATATATTTTTCTTTTCAAAATAAAAATAAAAAATAAAATAAAAGCTGGTGATGTGGAGAAAGCAAGTGAAGAAGGATTTTAAAAATACATAAAAATCAAGCTGCAATTTTAGAGGAAATTCAAGGCCTAATTGTACCCCATTATGCCCAAAAAAGGAGAAATAATGCAGATTCAATGTCAAATTAAATGATTATTGGACGAATCTGCATAAGAAATAAGTCCAATGACATAATTAATTTTTTAATAGACCAATTTGATTTAATAAGGGGCTAAATTGAAGTTTAATTCAGTTTAAGAATTAATTTGGGTCCAATTGAAGAATTCAATTAAGTGTAAGGACTTAATTATATTTTAAATGAGTCAAATTAATTTTATTAGGGGCTTAATTCGTGAAAACTTAAGTTTGGGAGCCCAATTTGAGCTTAATTGAGAAGATCGAAATTTTAAGAGACTAAATTTAATTTTTGCCAAGTCATTTGATTCAAATCATGGGCAAAATTGCAAGAAAATTAAAGTTTTGGGGTCAAATTAAAAAATTTCATAGCCAAGGACCATTTTGCAAAGGTGCCGAACTATAGGGGCTTAATTGACAAAAACTAGGGGTGAAATTGAAGAAATTGAAAGTTTGATGGTCAATTAAGGGCTAAATTGAAGAATTGAAGACCAAAGACCATAGTGAAAAAGACGCCAAAATTCGGGGATAAAATGGAAGTTTTCTAGGGGCCTAAATTGCACCAAAATAGAAGTTTTTGGTCAATTAAGGGTGCAATTAAATACAATTGACAAATGGAGGTCTAAATTGAACTTTGACCAAAATCCCTAACTCAAGCATAAAACGGCGCAGTTACTATTCATTGTCTATGCCGATTGTTCCTGAAAAAGCTGTCCGAGTGGTTACTTTTTAGGTGCATTTAGTACTTTATATGGCTACCAAATTTGACAACATCTAAACCAAAATGATCCCCTGACATTTTTCTAGAACCTCATGTGGTCCGTTTAGGCTGATTGACACCATAGAGGTCGTAGGGCCGGCCTAAAGTGGACAACTCAAACAACCTTGATGTGTCAGATTTGACAGTTCAAGGTGCCTACGTTGAACCAACGGTTGAGATTCTTCCAGCCGAATCAAGGGCTGAAATTTTTCTCTAGTGAAGACAAGATTACCTTCTTCCATCCCCTGAAAATAGGGGTGGATGTTATGGCCTGAACATCAAGAAATCAGAAGAAAAGGTTCAGAAAAAACCATTTCTGCCCAGTTTTTCTACCATTTTTCTTCTATCTTTTCCCCCTCTCGGCCACCAATTTGGCTAGCTTCACCACCACACCTCAGCCACCATTTCCACCACCAACCACTCTCAAGTCTTCCCTGCAACACGAGTAATGCCTCTAGCCTCTCTTCACCTCCAGCCAAGCAAGGTTGCTCTTCCTTTTGCTCCTTTAAAATGTGCCCCATAGCCAACCCGATCACTTTTTAGCAGTCAACTTTTTCAGGCCATGATAGCAATTTTGAACTAATAATTGGGATCCTTCCGGGTTGAATCAGGAGCTAAGATTTGGCACTAGTAAAGATAACATGCCCTTATTCCATACCCTATAAATAGAAGTGGATTCCATTTCCTAAAGAGGAAGAAATCGGTGTGCAAAGTTGGCAAAAAAACTATTTTTTTCCAGATTTTTCTACCCCTCTGCTGACCTCACTTTCCCCCTCTTTTTCTCCCACCTCCAACAACGCCTCCACCTCCGGCCACCATAAAAGATCTTCCCTACAACACCTGGAATGCCCCCACCCTCTCTTCACCTCCGGCCAAGCAAGGTTGCTCTTCCTTCTGCCACTTTGAAACATGCCAAATAGTCATTTGCATGTAGAAATTCTGCATGCAAGTGGCACTTTTTTTTCTAAATTTAATGGGATGGACCCATTTCTAGCCTAGCTGACCAAAAAAATTAATTAAAAAAAATCCAAAAAAACTTCCAATAAGGATTTCAAAATATTTCTGACTTTCTCGTGTGCTTTTCTACCAATTTTGCTTAATATTAGGTTGTATTTTTACACTATAAAATACAAATCTAGTATTAAAATACCCGGTTTTCTCTGAAATATTTCAAAAAAAAATTAAAAAAAACCATTCAAAAAGATTTCAAAACTTTTAAATTAATTTCCCTTATCAAAAAAGAAAAAAAAATATTTTGTTTTCAGGCATACAGCCAAATCCTAAAATGTTTTTCAAGCATATTTTCATAAAAAATTTGCATCTTTCTCATGTTTTAAAATGCAAAATGGATATCGTAACCAGTTTATGATTGTCCATTAGGGTTTGGCCAAAATATAAAAAAATCTTTACCAAAACTTTTTTTAGGGTCTAGTGACACGATCAAAAGATTGATGTCTTATTCCAAGTACAGGAGTGTCGAAATAATAAATAACCCAGCAAGACCGGGGTCGAATTACAAGGAGGTGAACTATATAAAATTATAAATAATATATGAAAAAGGAGTTGAAGAGAACTTTTGAAATGTGATATTGATGTAAGGATTAAATAAGGATAAAACAAATATCAAGGTTAGAGGATCCACTAATGGTATTTCAAATAAGTATAATATAAACTCTTTTTATTATTAAACTGGAAACCACACACAAAGGAGGTTCCAATCAGATTATAATTTATTAACATGATTATATTAATTATCTTATATGAGTAATGTCAATACTTGTAAATGTTGTTAGGTATTCATGGTGATAACTTATGTTAACAACAAATCAAGTTCCTTTCATAGCACATGTGTCGGTTATACCATATAATTGGGCTATGAAAGTGCCAAGTATTTGTTGTACTAAGGGTTGTTCAACACAAATCTAGACTAACCATTTAACAAACAAGGTATTAACAATGAGTAAGATAATAAATACAAAACATGTTAGTATCAAATATTAAAGTCCATGTTGAGTTTATACTATACTTATTCTTATACCATTAGTGTAACCTTTTCACCTTGACATAATAAACTTAGCTGAACATTATGAATAAGAGAAACATAGATAAACAAGATAAGAACATAATTATATAAGTATAGTAAAGGAAATGAAATGCATAAACAAGAGAATAAAGTATTCTTCTAAAATTTGTGAAGTAAAGTTTAGATTCCATCCAAGTAAGGAGTTCTAATTCCAATTTCTATAAAATTAACTTTAATTTGATTAGAAGTTCATGATTTTCTTGAATTGGGAATTAGGGTTCTTTAATATAAAATGTTGGGAAAATGCAGAAATGAGTGAGATTAAATGGACTAGAATAATCTAAGTGCCTTAAAGAAGAAGAAGAAATGAGTGCATAAAAGAGAGGAAGGGAACTGTTGGTTCCCTTCGACATGTTCTCGGCTGGGATACTTATGATTCTGCAGAGAGGGAATGAGAACTTATGATTTGCTTAATTAATTAACTTGGTGTAAATGACCTCAAGGGGACATAAATGAGATGGGTTGCCATGAATAAATGGAAGGCATGGCTATGATTGATGAGGAAGTAGAGATTGAAGATGAATTGGAGATACTTTCTCCATTAACAAAACAGGGCAGATTCGTTGCCCTGTTTCATGGGGGAATTTGGACCCGAAAACTACCGAATTCGGGAGGGTCCCCCATAGAAGTTGTAGTCGGGAGTGTTAGCTTTCCAACGAGTCTAACCTCGCCTAATTTGGAGTCCTGGAACTCTAGATACAAATAAAAAACTGAGGAGAGGTCAAGCTGCCACCCCTGTTGGCAGATTTGACCAAGTTGATAAAATGGTGAAATTTAGCCATATTAAGGATAAAATTTGTTTTCTTGCCCTTCATAAAGTGTCTTGATCTTAAAAAAAAAGAGAATAAATTGTGATCAAAATTGAATTTATGATGTCCACTTGGAATACTAATGAGCTGAAAAGTTAAAGGATAATAATGAGGAATGAGAACTTATGATTTGCTTAATTAATTAACTTGGTGTAAATGACCTCAAGGGGATATAAATGAGATGGGTTGCCATGAATAAATGGAAGGCATGGCTATGACTGATGAGGAAGTAGAGATTGAAGATGAATTGGAGATACTTTCTCCATTAACAAAACAGGGCAGATTCGTTGCCCTGTTTCATGGGGGAATTTGGACCTGAAAACTACCAAATTCAGGGAGGGTCCCCCATAGAAGTTGTAGTCGGGAGTGTTAGCTTTCCAACGAGTCTAACCTCGCCTAATTTGGAGTCCTGGAACTCTAGATACAAATAAAAAACTGAGGAGAGGTCAAGTCGCCACCCTTGTTGGCAGATTTGACCAAGTTGATAAAACGGTGAAATTTAGCCATATTAAGGATATAATTTGTTTTCTTGCCCTTCATAAAGTGTCTTGATCTTAAAAAAAAAAGAATAAATTGTGATCAAAATTGAATTTATGATGTCCACTTGGACTACTAATGAGCTGAAAAGTTAAAGGATAATAATGAGGAATTTTTAACTAACTATTGAACTATAAAAATTTGGTGCTTATTGATGAGGAAAAGAAAAGGAGGAAAGGAAAGGTAAAATGATGAAATAAATAAATAGAAATGGAGGACTAGATTTAGTTTATGGGTTCTTTTGGAGGAAATGAACAGTAACAACGAATCTCGAATTTGATTTGTCTGTCCATGATATGGGAGGCTAATGATGTTAACCAAGCTAGTTAAAATTGGCATTACTGGAACGTGAGAGGAGAAATATAAACTTGATTAACTATTCGGGTTCATAATAGTTAATGATATCGGCGGGTGACGTCGATATCGGCAAAATTTATAAACTTGATTAACTATTCGGTTTCAAAATAGTTAATGATATCGGCGGGTGATGTCGATATTGGCGAAATTTATAAACTTGATTAGCTTTCTGATGTGAAAGCTAATGATGTCAAGAATTCTGGACATCGGCATATCTAAGAACCTCCCAAGGTAATATGGATCACCGATTAACTATTTTAGTTTTAAAAATAGTTAATGACATAAACGGTTACGTTCGTGTCAGCATTTTCATGAAACTGATTAGTTGTTCCTGGGACGGGCAACTAAAGACACTAATAAAGATCATTGGTGTCGGCAATAGTCTTTCGATGTGGAAGGGGGAGAAGTAGTCAACAGAAACAAATTTTTGTATAACCATTAAAAGGGGTTTATGGTTGTATTTAGAATCTCATATGATTTAAGTAGATAGATATGCTGTTTAATTTTTCTTCTGTAAATTGCTTGTATTTTAATCATTTGTTTTTAATTATATGAAAAATTATCCCTCCCATTCACGTTAGGAATAGATTTTAAGTTCTTTGATCCCTTTTTGTATAAGTTAGGAACTTAGGGATTTGTGGTGAAATTTTGTCATGCGGTAAACATGTAACTTTGTATAGAATATTGTATTCGTAATATTTTGTTTCTGAAATATTAAATGTATCAACCTATGCTTGGGATATTAGAATGTACTAGATTATGTTATAATATTAAACTGTGTTGTATTATATATATATATATATATATATATATATGTATATGAAATCTTCGTGCTCGAATTGGCTCTTTTAATTATTAACTTCTGTGTGTGATGTAAGATGGAGTTTGGGAATGAATATGGTCCTGAGCATAATCTGGAATGAATTATGCAGTTGATTGTACTAACCATGGATGTGATTGTGGATGAGATGTGATTCTAAATGTGTGTAGGGTACAATGTCGATAACTTGGGATCTCCCAGTATAGGGGAGACTCTTCTGAAATTTCGTTAGAAATTTCAGCGAGTAAAAAAAAATTATGCTTCATCTACCCTTTATAGGGGGAAGATTAACGGATAAACTAATAGTAAAATTAGGGTTGTTATAGTTGGTTTCAGAGCATTTGGTTGCTGTTTCAGGGATTGAAATACTAATGTGATTTTGGAAAAATGTTGCAGGATGGCTTGTACACGGCAAGCCGCAAGGGTTGTTCCGTCCCCTGTGCAAAGAAGAGAGTATGACTCACTTTCTGGAAATGAAACAAAAAGGGATCCATTAATGGACACTACCTCTCATCAATCTGTGGCGTCGTCACATTCAGAGAGGGGAGATTCGGGGGGGCATCAGGTTGACCCTGTCACTTCTCGGACAGAAGTGTCGCATGCTGAAACACCAGGTGGCCAAGCATTAGAAGACAGGCCACCGCTAGTGACATCGACGGTCACCCCAAATCCCTATTCAGGCCCCATATTTCTCGAGCAATTGGTCAAGGCAGTAACGGCTGGGATGGGCGCAGGTGCATCCAATTCTACTCCTCGGGCAGAAAGAGTAATCACCCTGGTTCAATGGGTGAAAAGCATGCGAGAAATGGGTTCCACAACCTATTCGGGGAAGAAGATGCCAAAGTAGCAGGGCAATGGTTGTGGAAGGTAGAAAGGGTTATAGATCAGATGCAAGTGCCAGAGGAAACCCGGGTAGATTGTGTGACCCAGCTGTTAATGGAGAGTGCCCACTCCTGGTGGGAGACCATTAAATAAAGAAGGGCAGGAGAAGAATTGAGATGGAGAAACTTTTGAGAAGAATTCGAGGAACGGTATTACTCCTGGTAGCACCAAAAAGAGAAAGAGCAGGAGTTCCTAGATTTGAAACAGGGGAATATGATTATCCTGGAGTATGAAAGGAGGTTCCAGGATTTATCTATCTTTGCCACCACCCATCTTTCCACTGAGCATCATCGAGTGGAACAGGTTTCGGGATGGACTCGGCAGGAGCTGAAATTAATTTTGGTGGCTATGCAATTTCAGTCGGTTTGAGAGTTAGTGCGAGCTGCTTAAGGTATAGAAAGAGTAATGAATGACACACCAAGGCCAACAAGTGAACAGAGTCAGACCATATGATTCAAAAGAAGGGATTTCACACCTCCTATAGGGAGGAATCCTCCTCCGAAGAAAGGAAAGAGTGGGTCATCATTCAGGCCATTACCGAGAAAAGGGGGGAGTTTTGTTCATGGTGGGAGTTCAGGAGGAGTTAGACGAGTTAATGTTGGGGGATCCGTGGGAGGTCAGACTCGCAAAAGGGCAAGTGTTATAGGGGGTCCATGGAGCAGAGAGGACTTGTTTACTCGATATGCATGAGATGTAATCAGAAACACCCCAGGGATTGTTCAGCCACACTAGGAAGATGCTATATTTGTAGAGGGGAAGGGCATCGATGGAGGGATTGCCAGTATTTGGGAAGAGGTTGTTTCCATTGTGGAGAAACAGGTCATTGAAAGAAAGAATGTCCACATAGAGTCACTGAGGGAGTACAGGGATAGGGGATGGCTACCCAAAGCCAGCAATAGTCAGTGACAGTTGATCGGCCTATACGACCTACTCAGTCAGGGACAAGTGCCAATAAAGGCCAACCCAGATTCTAGGAGGAAAGGACTCGGGGCAGGATATACCACATGACCCAGGAAGATATGGGGGCAATGCTAGATGTCGTAGCAGGTACACTACAATTGAGTTTAATACAAGTTTATGCTTTAATTGATCATGGGGCCAGTCATTCTTTATGGCCCACCAAATTATTAGAAATTTAAATGTGTTATCAAGTAGATTGAATGTGGGTATGGTAGTTAGTACACCTTTGGGGGAAAATATAACCATTGATGAGGTATACAAGGGAGTGATACTAAACATTGAGGGGGCAGAACTAAAGGCGGATCTCATGCCTTTAGCATTAGATGATTTTGACTTGATACTGGGAACGGATTGGTTGAGTAGATATAGAGCACGAGTAGATTGTTTCACAAAGACTGTAAACCTCCATGTAAGTGGAAAAAGGATAGTATTCAGGGGAGAGAGGAGGGTGATTCCGAACTCCATAATCTCGGTCATGATGGCCGGAAAACTGATTAGAAAGGGATGCCCTGCCTGGTTATCTCATGTGAGAGAATTAAAGAAGGCGAGCATAGAATTAACAAATATTCCTATTGTAAAAGAATTCCCAAACGTGTTTCCAGAGGAATTACCAGGACTACCTCCCATCAGGGAAATTGAGGTTTCCATTGAGACTCTTCCAGGATTCAACCCTATAGCACATTCCCCTTATAGAATGGCCCCTATAGAACTAGCCGAATTGAAGATCTAGCTTCAGGAGTTGTTGGACAAAGGCTTTATATGGCCGAGCAATTCACCTTGGGGAGCCCCGGTGTTATTTGTAAAGAAGAAGGATGGTACATTCAGGTTATATATCGATTATCGTCAACTGAACAAAGTGACTGTAAAGAACAAGTATTCGCTATCACGGATAGATGACCTGTTTGATCAGTTGAAGGGTGTGAGAGTATTCTCGAAGATAGATGACCTGTTTGATAGTACACTGGGGGTGATGCATCTTCCCATTGCACAACCAGTCCCTTACCTAGACTCTCGCAGACCATAGGTTTTTAGTAACCATATTACAAGGTGACGACTCCTAGACCGTAATCATAATTTTATGATTAAACCTAAAACCTTTTCCTTCTTAACAACACAATACCTCTTCAGGAGGCACAAATAGCTCGTCGTTGCCCCGACGTCACACCCGTGACAATCCTAGTGAAGGAGACTAATGATACTAATAAGATTTAGTAGTATCGACATTACCATCCCAAGGTTTTGGGAAGAAGTAAAAAAAAATATCATTAACTTTCCGGCGAAGGATGGTTAATGATATCAATAAATTGGTATCAACACTTTCTTGAAGGAATTGTTCTTCAGTATAAATATATGATATTGGTTGGAGATTGAGAATGGTATGGAAAATGTTAGTGAATTCATGAGAAAGAAATCCTAAAAATGACTAAGTAGAAATTGTAAGGAAATATGAATGAATATTAGTCTTGAATAAATTGCTTGATTACCAATATTAATAATGTTTTCCATGATATTTATATTTCAATGTTATATTAGTTCCAGATCCGTCACACTCACGACAAGAGTGATTTTCAAATCTTTTTATCCTTTAATTATCTAGGTTTAGGTGAATACTTATGTATTTTGCATCTTAAGAAATTGTCATGACTTGAATTGTAATAATATCTTTTAAATTGAATGTATAAACTTAAATTTTATTTTCATGTACTTATAATCTACATGTATATGTGTTTACTTATTTAGAGTAATTTAATACTTCATTTCTATTATATTAATGATTGAGAGATTGTGATTCCATTGATGTTGATTGTTGGAATTGAGACCCAGGATGACTGGGCGTGATTGGATAATGGTTAATAGAAGTGTAACAGGTTGTTGTCAATAAATTGAGACCTCCTGGTATAGAAGAGACTGATGCAACCATATTAATTGATAGTTTTACCCACATTAACATAGTATTTTGCCTATGTTTTATATATAAAATGCGTTGATATTCTTGGTTTTATGTTTTGAAGGCACTTTTGGATGTAAAATTCAAAAAGAAGTAAATTGGAAAAATTGGTAGATTTGACCTCCACTCGATGTTTTGTGTAGAGCTTGAGCTCTAGAGATCAAAACGAAGTGATTCCAGTGGCATTAGAAAGCTAACATCCATAAATTTCTATACATATATGGCAAGAAAAATAAAAAAAGAAAGAGCATGGAAATCGCAGCCTTCAAAGTCAAATCTCACATTTTGCCAGTGTTGACCTTCAACCATTCCGGCTTGAATATCTTGAGCTACAGAAGTCCATTTGATTTAAACTCAATTTTGTTGGATTCCTGACTTGAAGACCTATCAGCCTACCAAATTTTAGAGATATGATTTTTCTAAGATGACAATGAATTCTGCCAGCATATAGGTTTTGTGAAGAAACAAGTTCAAATTATGTCCCAAAGCATCCAAACTGACATCCAAGTCTTTATTTCAGCAATTTAGCTCCTCTAAGTCAAAAGTCAAAGCTTGGAGATTTTATGCAAGGCTATTTCTCCTTTTTTAGAAAAATAGGTATTTAAATGTAAATTGTCTACTTAGAAAAGGACTATTTTGTAGAAAAGGGATTAGGGTTTCCTAGGATATAAAAAGAGAGAGAGAAAGGAAGAGGGGACAACCAGCCAAGAGAGAAAAAACACCCCTTTCCTCCACAAACCTGAAGTCATGCATTCTTCTTTCTTTTTGATTAGTTGTTCAACAAACATGCAAGGCTAAATTCTTTTTCTTGGTTGCAGGGACACGAAAACCTTCGAATTTCAAGAACTATGAGATTTAGTTTACCTCTTCTTTTCAGTTTATATGATGAATGAATATGTTTGTTTTCCTATGCTTATTTCTTAGGATTGTTTATTTTAATTGCTAGAGCGAACTCTAAGTTATTATTGTGAACAATCTATTACTAAGTTTGCTATCAGAACCAGAGTTATGATATATGAACTTGTGAAGCAACTAAGTTTAATAATTGTGCTGGATCAACGTTATTAATCTTAGGGAGAACATTCGATCAAATCAAACATGGACTGCAGACAATTATGATTTCTTAATTAATCAACTTATCTAGTTCTTAAGGCTGTTATTGAATTAAATTACTAGTGCAGACACTATGGTTGTTTGATGGTTAGGCTTAGTTATACAGCGGAATTGTTAACTAATCAATGTAAGAAAATATTCAAAGTATAAATTGATGTTTTGTTTCCATGATCAGTTCCAATTTCTATAGGTGGACGTTTACTTGTGACCAAGGTTTGTTTTCTTGATAAATTTCAGTTTTCTTTGATTTAACATTGATTGTTTCTTTCTATTTACTATAGCATAACATAAATAACTTCACAATTCCCCCCCAATTGCATATCGTATAGAATAAAAATCTAAACTAAACCTTCCTCATGGGATCAACCCCTTTCTTGCTCTATACTATCTTGTTAGTTTAAGCTAGGATAATTAATTTGTGAGACTACGACATCACAACAAATTTTAGCGCCGTTGCGGGGGAAATGATTTTAGTTGATTCTTGTGCTGTGATTTTTATTCGTTGTGATTGTTATTTATTTTGTTGAAAAAAAACAGAGAAACATATTTTCATTCAATTTGCACAACTTTAAATCTCTTGTGTTTTTGGTTTCTTTTGAGTTTTCTTGACGATTTATACCTATAACCCATTCTACTAACCAAAGGCAAGTGCAGGTAGATTTTGAAATAAAAAACACTTTACACAAGTTACGAAAGGAAGCTTGCATCAACACCATGGTTGTTGCACAACAATAGACACTCAAGGAGCTTGCTGCTTCTAACGTGGAGAATCAACCATTGTGCATAAACATCGACAACAATGCCAACTTCGAGCTCAAGTGTGGTTTTATACATCATCTCAAAGAGTTCCATATGGTTTGTGTTGGCATGAAACCGAACGGAGTTGACAAAGAACAACTTAAGTTGAAAGCTTTCCCTTTCTCTTTAAAAGGGGCAGCAAATGCTGACTTTTATCTATTCTCCTAGGTTCCATTGGGAGTTGGAATTGCCTGAAGAAGATTTTCATTGAAAAGTATTTCTCAGCATCTCGAGTTGCCAACATAAGGAAAGAAATATGTAGGATTCAGCAATCTCATGGGGAGACACTTTCCGAGCAATTGTGCATTCAATGCCCTCATTATCAGATACCAGATCAGCTGCTCATTCAATATTTCTATAAAGGACTGATGCCTACTGACCGTAGTATCATTGATGCGGCAAGTGGAGGGGCATTGATAGATAAGACACCCGAGGTTGCACGCCAATTGATCTCAAATATGGCAGCCAATTCGAAACAATTTGGCACTCGTGGAGATTTCCCATGCAAATGAGTAAATGAGGCAAATATTTCTAACCTTGAGAATAAAGTTAATGATCTAACTTCTCTTGTGCATTCTTTGGCTTGTGGAAATGTACAACAAGTAAAAGTTTGTAGCATATGCTCCTTACAAGGACATGCTTCGGATATGTGCCCAACAATGCTAGAAGATTACATTGAACAAGCTAATTGTAACGCCCGACGATTTCATAAGCATTTAAAATTAATTTCCTACAATTTGATATGTAAACATACGAGTTTTTATTTATTTATTTATTTTACACTTTAACGGAATTTCTACCGAAATTTCAACAGAGTCTCCCCTATACCGGGAGGTCTTATCAATAACTCATCTTGTACATATCTTATGTTTCATTCCATCATCCACGTATATCCATATCGCATTGCGACCACAATTATTATTAATCATAATATTTTGCAAATCCAGGGATTCATTCCGAACATATAATTTACAACACAAACTAATAGTAATAAACTTGATTAATAACATTAATATTACAAGCATAAATTCTAAAGGTCTCTATGATTAAGATAAAGGAACACTAACATGGTTCCTGTCATATAATTATCTAAAAAAAATACAACAACATCCATTTCATCCCAGATTCACATAGAAAAAATAAGGATGCTAACCCTAAGCCATACAAAAGGATTGGAAATACTAATTCCTTAATTCATACAAAAGAACTAGACACCTAGGACACTACTCCTAACATGAATGAGAAAGACCTGCAACATCAAAATAAGAGAATAATTATATTAAATAAATAAAATACAACTAGATAATGGAGGGTCACCACTACGTGTAACTACGCATATGTGTACTGACTCGATAGGGCATAATCATAGTTGATCCATAAAAGAAGATCCTTTACTACATCTAACGCCTATCCTTCCATAACCTACTTATGGTTTTCTTTTTGATTATCATACATTAACTTTTGTCTGATTTACCCTTTTTCTTATCCGCTCCAAATTCCCGAGGCAATCGCGCCGACACTAATAACTCCTATTAGTGTCATTAGTCACCCTTACCCGGATAGACTAATCAATTCCTTAGCAATGCCGGCACCAACTTAATCGATCGATGCCATTAAGCTATTTCCAACCCGAAATAGTCAATCAATTGCTCTCTGTCACTTGGAGATGTTTCTGGAAATGCCGATGCCAAGTTCTCTTGACACCATTAACTTCCTCCTCAGGAAGTTAATCAAGTTATAATGGGTTTGCTGATACAAACATTATTTGTCAATATCATTAACTATTCGTGATACGAATAGTTAATCAAGTTCAATATTCATTATATTTCCATCAAGGTCATGCCGATGTTAACAATCTTTGTTAACATCATTAGCCGCCTCTATTCGAGGTCGGCTAATCAAGTCCATAGGCGGTCGTTTTCTTTTTATATATATATATATATATATATATATATATATAGACACATAATATCGACCCATATCCAAACTCCAAATCCCGGAGTCTACGATTAAAATTCAGATTTCAAATACATGTTTGTTTCACCGTATCTTTCCTTTCTTTAGTCATACTCACTGGGTGGACATATCCATATAATAATATTATTTCTTGTGCGTGTAGGCAACATTCACATAGAATTAGTATTTGTTTCCCTGCCCGTAGGCAACATTCACATTGTAATAACATTTCTTGCTCATTGGCAATGTTCACACAATAATAATATTTCTCCTACTTGTTGGTAACTTTCACGCAACAATATTTGTACTGCCCATAGGCAATATTCACATAGCAATATTTCTCATGATACACAGTAGTATAAAATACACATAATGTCTATCATATAACTAGCATTACAAGAATTTAAACAATTTAAAGAAGCAAGGGGGCAACCCTTACCTTGAACCCCTGTTGTACTTGCACGTGAGGAGTCGGGTCCCACTCGTATGCTTCTCCTACATTCCAAGAGGAACATCCTGAATCAGTACTCGGATCCCTTTCTGATTCATTCATCATATCTATTATTTCACATGCCCAATTAGTTTCGAAAACAAGTTCATGAATAAGCTATTTTTAGTCATCACTTTAATTCATTAAATCAGCACCCATTCTCACTAATATTAAATGTCCAGCCAACTATTTCTTCTACCTTGGCCGAATATAGGCCTTATTTCTACAATAAATCCTTTTGTGTTTATCTTCAAGATAACATTATCAATTCTCATCTATATTGGCATGATATAATATGTTCCACATATTTCAAGTCAAATAATATTACCACACATATTACATGTTCATCAAAATGATCAAAATTATTATTATTATTATTATTTTGCTAGAAACTATTCATTAAGCACAACAACCAGATGAAAGAACTTTCTTCCTTAATATGGCTACTTGCTAACAATTCTTGATCAAAACTTCCTAAACACTCATGTTAAATTTTCTTTTATCCAATACCAAGCATTGCTGAGCATGTCAAATGCCTTAAACCATAACCCTTCCCATGTTGTTTTCTTTTTGTCGAACATGCTTAAGTGAATTATAATGAATTTTCTTCAATTCCTTTCATTATCCACTCTAAGCAACATTACCTCACCTAAACATTTTCATATGTATATGATCATTAATAATTGTCTATCTAGAGATGTTCACATTACGCATATAACTTTATTTGTGCCTCTTGCACATTTTCTTCTTTCAAACTAATATATATATATACACACACACACACACAAGTATATTCTTATGGTTTCTTACTATTTTCATTGAACAATGTACATTAAGATGATATCAATACTTCCTTTAAAATATTGTCACTAAATGTTTATTTCTATTCTTCGTACAAGGTTATTCCAAGCAGTCATTTCTATTTTTCAAGCAACATTCACCAAACCAGAATTTCTCCCTTGAATTTCTTCTCTTGGCCGAAATTTGTACTCCATGTCCTCATTAGTTCATTCATTTAAATCACATCATTTTCTTCATTTACAATATATGTTATCATACATAAAACATATACCAATCACTCAAACAAGAAATTATAAGGGATTCAACATTTATTTATACAATTTCTAAGAACATCAACACTTTTAACTTCTGTTCTAGCCCTGTTTTCCTTAAATATTTGTTCAAGATCATGAATCATTGAAATATATCTTCAATTTTCTCCTCCCCCCTTCAGGTCCCCTTATGGCCGACCCTAATCTAGGGTTTTCTCCTTAGTTTACATCAAGTTTTTCTTACTATACATTCTTTGAAATTTGTTCTTTCCTTTAAAAAAATTCTTGTTCACAATATTAGTTTTCAAAACGTTAATATGCACAAAAATCCTAAGTTTTAATAAAGCTCACTCAAGACAACAATAGAGACTGAAGGGTTGTTCTTACCATATGAATTAAGCAAGGATTAAGGATGATTTTTGACAACTCTATACGTGTTTTTCTTGTTCTCTTTCTTAGTTGATTCTTCTCCCCCTCTTTCTGCCTTTAGCCGTGAATCTCTCTCTCTCTCTCTCTCTACATCTCTATTTTGTGGCCTTTCTCCTCACTTTCACTCTTCATTCACTCTAGCATCGTATGGATGAAATGCAAGAGAACACTTTGCTGGAAATTTTGTAAGAGAGGGGGCTGCTAGGGGCTGTCTTGGCCGATAGTAATGGGAGAGGTAAAGTCACCCTCTTTTCTCTCAACTACTTATACTCCTTCATAAATGAAGTTAGGTCTTGTTTGGTATGGTTCCATTTTTTTTCAAGGCCGGTTATCACATTCATTTTGGGTTGATAACCGGGTCAAATCTTCCCTTACATGCTCTTCTCCAAAACTCACTCATTTCACTCTTATTATTATTTTACTCTTTCTTATATATATTATTCGCACTTATTGAATGTTACCAAATTGTTGTTGGGTGAAACTTTTAAATGGGTTTCATGTCAGGTTTTATAAAAAGAAAACTTCATCCCTTGAAACTCGTCTCCATTCTCGCTAATATTATAAATTTTAATCCAAAATTTGTAACGTTCATTACAACTTCCACCATACTTTTAAATTTATTTATGGAGCTTATTCTCTCCCTTATCCATTGTATTTATTATTATTTCTACTATTTATTCATTTCTTTTCATATTGAGTCTCCATTACTCATCGGGGTCTTTTCTTTTCTTTTCTTTTCTTTTTTCTACGATCCTGTGTTTATGCGGGGGTTTACACTAATGCAGTTGATGGAGCATTCAATGGACAACTCCATCATAAGTATAATCCCTTTTCCAACACGTACAATCCTGGATATTAGCCTTCAAGCTTCATTTTAGTGGGTATTGGCCTTCGTTTTTGGGGTTGGTTGGTCATGACCAGTTAGGGCACATTTTGGTGGGTATTCACCTTGGAGTTTGGGGTCGGTTGCTCATGACCTATGGGGGCCCTTTTCGGTGGGCATTCACTTTGGATTTCAAGCTTGATTTGTCTCGACCCATCGATGACCGTTCCACTGGGTATTTTGCCTTGATTTTACGGACCGGTATGCGCAAGCCCATTGGTTCCTATTTTGATGGGTATTTTGCCTTGGGTTTTGGGTCTACTTGGTCTCGACCTGTTTTGATTAGTATTTGCGTTGGATTTTAGTTCGGGAAGGTCCTCGCTTGTCATGGCCTGTTTTAGTGGGTATTTGCCTTAGATTTCAGGCTCAATTAGTCCTGGCCCTTCTGGACCTGATTTGGGGTGTATTTGCCTTTGATTTCGAGTCTAGTTGGTTTTGCCTATCGGGGCTCGTTTTGATTGGTATTTGCCTTGGTTTTCTTATCCAATTGGTTCTAGCTTGTTAGGGCCTATTTTGGTAGGTATTTTCCTTGGATTTCAAGCCTGCTTGGTCACGGCATGTCAGAGCCTGTTTGAATGGGTATTTTCCTTGGGTTTCAAGCACGATAGGTCCCAACTCGTTAGGGCTTGTTTTAGTGGGCATTTTCCTTGGATTTCAAGCTCAGTTGTATCATTCTTTCAAGGCCCACCATTTTTTTGGGTTCAGGTGGTTCTAGCCCGCCAAGGCTCGTTTCAATGGGTATTTGCCTTAGATCTTGAGTCAAGTTGGTCCCAGCTTATTGGGGTCCATTTTGGTTGGTATTTTCCTTGGATTTCAAGCTTGGTAAGTCATGTCCCATTGGGGTTCATTTTGGTAGGTATTTAGTTGGATTTCGTGCCCGATAGTTCTCAAGTTGTTTTGATTGGTATTTGTCTTGGATTTTGGCTTGGTAGGTCTCGACCCGTCAAGGCCTTTTTTGGTGGGTATTTGTAACACCCCCCTACATAATCATTATGTGGGCACACAAGATAACCAATATTTTACTACTTAAGTAGCATGGATTTTTTATTTATTACAATCTCGGGTGAACTTATGCTCATCCGGCAACATATATTTCCTATCCAAGCAAAACACAAACAATTTTACAATACATTATTGCTATAGAAATATTTATGGAGTTAACATCACAAAATTATATTAATAATGAAAATAAATAATCATCATCATCAATAGCGCTTCAACATAATTAAAATATTAATCATTAAATATGGAAGGACAAAATTGGGTAAAAAAAGACAAAAAAACCATTTCGAGTCAATCTGAGTTAGTATGACAAACCTATAAATTTAACTCAAGGAATAAGATGTGAGCCAACCTGAGTTAACCCGCCAAATATGTGGCCTAGATCATGAGATCGAGATAACTTGGTCGAAAAGAAAATGTAAGAAATCACAAAGCTGAAAAGAAAATAAGAAAAAACAAAAAGCAATGTTAACCTAAGTTAACTTTTCAAACCCATGAACTTGGGTATTAGACCGAAAATACCCTATAAAAAAAAACATGAAGCCTAATTCCCAACCAATAAAATGTTGAATGATTAACTTGGAAAAAAAATATCAATTACACAAAAGGATCCATAACAAAAAATAATAATTAAAATAATGGGGATCAAAATTAAAATACAAAATAAATTTTATTTTTTATTAAAGGGTGAAATTGAAAAAATTAATTGAATAAAAAGACTAAAAAAACAATCGAAAGAATGAGGATCAAAATAAAAATAAAAATATAAACAAATTGTTGATTGAAGGGTGAAATTGAATAGAAAAATCAATTCAACAAAAGGCCCAAAAAATAATCAAAAGAATGAGGACCAAATTAGAAAAAATAATATATACAAAATTAGGATGGAAGGATGAAATTGAAAACAAGTAAAATTTCTCCGAAAGGGACAAGAACAAAAATTAGAAATCAAATGAATGAGGACTACAGTTGAAATAACAACAACAAAGATGGCCAATCTATAATTTTTTAGGGAAGAGAGAGAAAAGAAGGAAGAAAAAAGAAAGGCCCACCAGCGCCGACACACATCACTTCAATAGGAAGAGGACACTGTGACGCATCTAATGATACAACAAGAAGGCATTTTTTGATGCGGAGATATGTCGCATGCGCTGCCCAAAGGGATCGGGTGCCTCCCACACACCGGAGAGTGTGCTTCACGCTCCCCACCTTTTTCTTAGTTATTTTTTATATTTAGTGAAATACCAAATTACCCCTAAGCTAGCTTAATAATAATAAAAAAAACCATTATGAAAAGATAAAAAAGCCCTTTGACTCCAATTTTAAAATTTTTACTTTTAAGAGCATTTTGGTCATTTCTCTATACTTTTTAATTGTTTTTTATTTTTTATGTTTGGTCAAATACTAAATGTTTTCTAAGCTGACATTATCATAATGGAAAAACCATCGTAAGAACGTAAAAACACCCCTTGACACTTGTTTAAATTTGTTTTTTTTACATCTAATGATATTTTGATTATTTTATTGTGCAATTGAGATGAGAAATACTTAATTATTTTACTCCGGTCAATTTGTATCCAACCCGCAATGTATTATAATATTATTAAACAACCAATAGCGGTAACAATCAATTTTTAAAAAAATTAACGTGGGTGTCCGGGTCAGCTTGCGCGCACCTCGACTAATCTCACGGGCCCTGAAGTTAACGACCATATAAGCCTCCCGTGGCCTTGAGGTTTGTGAGACTCGAACTGGTGACCTCTAGGGAGCAAACTTAGAACATGACCAGTTGAGCTATACCCCTTAGGATTGGTAACAATCAATTTATTATTAGATGAAAGAGTTGCGTTGTAAACTAATGCACTCGTTCGATAATTACCATAAAACCGAACACAAAATTTCAAAATATTGTCCATCTATATTGCTTTCCATGTATTTTGCAGCACCCAATTGGCTTTATCCCAACTAAGATAGATCCCATCTTCCTTCATCAACGAATACACAGTTCCATGATTCTCATCTCTAGGTACTTCAAACCCATACCACGCTGCAAAATATTGTTTCCATTCAGCTGCGCAGTAATATGTATCCTTTTCCACAACTTTCCATTGGAAGACTTCACCCACAGAAAGTGAGTGCATACCCAAGCTGATATTATTGGAAGCACAGTAAAATCGCACAGGTTCCGAGTTTGCTGGCAAAGAATTGATGATTTCAATAGTTGGTAGATTTTGTTCGGCCTGATCTTCAATTGATCTTGCACTCAAAACACATTGTGCAAAATTAAAGAAGAGAAGAAAGTGGATCCAAGTGGCCATGCTATTAAGAAAAAAAAAACAAATTTCTTTTTAACCTGTGAAGTATTATTTATCAAAATACACGCAGTAGATACCTTCTTTAGAGAGAGTACATATAATATAGAAAATACTTCAAGTATAGAAAGTCATTCGAATTCTCGTATTACCATATCCATTCTTTTCTTAGTAATTGAAATTTCCACTAATAATAGTAAATCTATCTCAATCAATCCTTAAAAAGATTTCAACAATTGGATTTATAGGATATATTTAAAAGATTCGTGATTCTCATTAAATGAATAAGATTTTCATAAAAGTCATTTCAAGAAGAACATCCTATAAAATTGACATTACTTGTATCTATATTAATGTAGGATTAGTATCCTCTCATATCTCCTTCCATATGATTATCATTTTCTTTAAATCTAACCCTTCTAAGAAATTGGATGGCTAAGGAAAATAATAAACGATATTTTCTTAATTACATGCTAATTCGAGATTCTCTTTTAATGAATAAGATATTTTTTCTAAAATGTGAATTGAGAAAAAATATTATACAAATTAACATTGCTTATATCAATAGCAATATAGGATCGGTATGACCCTCCCCTTAGGATCCTCTCAAGTTTCCTTCAATATGACCATCGATTTTTTTTAAAAAATCTAACCTTTCTAGAAAAATTGGATGGCTAAGACAATAGCCCATATTTACTTAATTGAATACTAAAATTTAGATGTTTACATTAATGATTGCTTTTCATATTCACTACAAGAAAATTTCCAAAAAACAACGGAAACATCGATATAAAATATTCTGTCAGTAATTTCCAATGAAGATGCTGAAGAAAAATATTTTGTAGGTAATTTTCGATGTAAACAACGATGAAATATTTTCCATTGCTAATTTCTTATGGAAATCACTACAAGATTTCACAGTTTTATCGATGGAAATATTCCGTCGGTGTGTGATTAGCAGTTCGTCGGTGATTTATTTACCGACGTCTTCATCGACGGATTACGTCCATCGGCTTTCCCTTCGTCGGTGATTCCCCATTCCGTCGCTATATCGGTCGGAAACACAAAAAAACCATTTGCTGATGGTTTTACAGACGGAATTTGCGCGCCAAAAAAAAAGTTTCCCGCTTGAAATATACCGACGGATTTTATTCCGTCGGTGATATCGTGATTTACCGATGGCTACGTACTGTCGGTAAAGTTGTCGGTGAGTGTTTGAAATACCGACCGAATATATCCGTCTGTAAATTCATCGGTAATTATGGCAACTATTGTCAAATGCCGACGGATTAAGTCCGTCGGTAAAGCTGTTGGTGAGTGTTTGAAATACCGACCGAATATATCCGTTTGTAAATGCATCAGTGAATGCTACTGTCAAATACCGACGGATTCATTCTGTCGGTAAAACGTTTTGTAATAGATTTTCTAAATTTGTTTTTAAAAAATTATTTAGAATGCATAATATAAAATTATATAAAGTAATGGTAATAAAAACCAATTATGCAAATAAAATTTATATTAAACATCAAAAACAAAAAATCAAAGTTAAATAATATTCATTACAAACTGAATGTGTTTCAAAAAAAATATTAAATGAAATTTTAAAGGTAAATAATGTTTATTACAAATTAATATAAAGGTGGAGCTGGAGGAGGAGGAGGAGATCCTGGAGGAGGAGGCTGGTGGTTATACGGCCAAAAAGGATTAGGCGCACATGTTCCACTCTATGTTGCCATGTTCATGACCACTTAGCGAAGCTGTTCATAAGCCACTTTTTGTTGTGCAAACTCCGTTCTTTATTGTGCATGAGACGCTTTGAGTTGTGCGTACTCCGATGATAGGTGGTTGTATTTTTCAGTGAGCTGAGTCGTGCGTTGCTGCAAGGCCACGAACTCCTTAGATTGGGAGCTCAATATTGATTGGGAGCTCCTAACGGTTGAAACACTACGGGCCGTCCACAAGTTGTCGGTCGTAGTGTTGGAGAGCCCGTAAACCCGATTTTTATCGGGTCCACCTGACGATCCAACCTCCATCCACAAATCCGGATCGAATTCTGGATGGGTCAAAATATCTTCCCTGTATCTCTCCCTCAACCGATTATTATAGGTCTCCTGAAAATAAAAAAAGTAATCATCATATTCAATTCAATAAACATAATAACTTACAAAATAAAATGGTTGAACAAACATACTACGAAATGTTGAGCACGGTTATCAATGAATTATTACGCCCCTTTCTGGCGGTCTTGACTTCGCACGTGCGTCTCCACAAACAGCTGCATCGGGCTCGGCTCACGTCCAAGAGACGTAGCCTATAATGAAAAAAGATTTATTAACAACAACTTAATTTAACGATATATTTCATTTAAATTAATCTTACCATTCGTTTCGCATGTGCACCAAACAGAACGGAGCCGCCAGTGTGCGTTGTCACCGAGCCATGAATTGACCGATTTCGGTTGCCAGCCTTTGGACTGTGAGCGTCGTGTGAACCTCTCAGACGTCACGTGCTCAAGATAGTGTGGCCATATATCTTCCGGGATGTATATCGGTTTGAAATCCCTCCAAACCGCAACATCGTTCTAGCCTTGGAAACCCCTATCTCTCGCAGTTGTTTTTGCCCTTTTTTGTGCTTCATACCAAAAATCACGCAACCTACTTCATGCAACCAAAAATTACATTTCAAAACATAATTTTTTATCAAAAAAAATCTTGTATTGTTTTCGATGTTACCTAGTTGCCACGTGATTTTCCTACACCCTCCTCGCAACAGTGTTATGCTCACTGTCCCAGCAGAATTTGTCCTCTGTATAAACAATTAATTTTAAATAAAAATAATAATTTATTTACAATTATATTAATAATTTATTAGAAATAAGCTGAAAATTATAAATTAACACCAACCTCAAATCTGTCAAACCATGCATTGATTTGAGGCATCCATTCGAGATGCTTGGATATCGACTCCATTGAAACAATGGAATCTCCATCGACGATTTAAACGCCGATGATATTACTCGGGCGGCTTCAATGTTTGTGAACCCGAAAATAAATGAAATAAATTCAATAGTGATTACTTCATAAATTATGTTGTAATTTTTTTTTAAAAAAAAACTAAAACCTTAACAAACTTATGTTGAAAGGTCGTCCTTCCACTGTGCCTCATACTTGCGGGTAAATTGATTCCGCTGCGAAGGCACGCCCCCTCTGCGCTGAAGTAGCGCTGGAAGAGGCAGCATCGGTTGACGACGCAAGTGGTGTAGGTGCCTCTTCTTGAGAGGCACCTAAGGAAATATCATCCTCGCTGCTAGACGAACTAGCTGCGACCATACATGAACGACCAGCTCTGGTTTTCATTCTACGCATCTACACAATTTTATACAAATAATTATATAATTAAATTCAAATGTTAAAAAAAAAATTCGACAGCACCTCCCTTATACTGGATACTACCCAAATCCACAAACCTGCACATATTAACAACAACCACAACCAATTGACCCAATCTATACTAATTATTCCAACATATTCAATTACAAATCCTAAGGTAAATTCAACATTAAGAATTACAATTCAACAAATTATTCAATAATTATGCCAATACAACAATAAAATATATTCAATAAATAAATAAAAAACTCTAGACTAACAATTAAAATTAATGGAAAAAATTAAACATAAATCATGCAATAATAGAATAAAATTAACAATTATTCCAAAATATTCAATTACTAATACTAAAGTAAATTCAACATTAACAATTACAATTCAAAAAATTATTCAATAATTATGCCAATACAACAAAACAATAAATTCAAAAAAAAAACTCTAGACTAACAATCAAAATAAATGGAAAACATTAAACACAAATCATGCAATAATAGAGTAAAATTAATAATTATTCCAACATATTCAATTACTAATTCTAAGGTAAATTCAATATTAACAATAAGTATTGAACAAATTAATTAATAATAATTATGCCAATACAACAATTCAATAAATTAAAAAAAAAAACTATAGACTTTAGGAATCACATATGCTTACTTTAATAATGTGTTGAATTCAATTCTTTATCTACATTACAAAAAATACACCAAAACAAAAAAAAATAGCAAAAAAAAAACCCTAAAGTAAAATGAAATAGAAGAAACACATACCTTTTAAAGCGATGAAGATTCACAAGAAAACTTGCTAGAGATTGTAGGTGAACGCTTTGAAGAATGGAGAGGAAAAAAATCAAAATTTAAGGTGAAAAACGGAGGAGAAGAAAAAATGAGCTGAAGGGGGTATCATTTGGAACTTATATGGCAGTTTTACCGACGGATTCACTGATGGATATAAAATTAATTATTATTTTAATTTATTCCGTCGGTGAAGTGTCAAAAATCCGTAGTTAATTTTTGAATTTTGCACCAAAATTATTAATTACTCTCCATATTTTTTGTGGTCCGTCGGTAATTCCGTCGGCAAGATGACGCGGTCATAGATTCATTTAATGCACAATCCTTTGGAATTCGCACAGTCCGTCGGTAATTTTGTCGGTAAAATTGACCCGCCGACAACTTACCGACGAACTTATATCCGTCGGTATTGTCATCGGTGATTGTGGCATTTCAAGTAATTATTTTCAAACTCTCGTGAAATGCCGACGGACTTATTCGATCGGTATGGACGTCGGTGATTGTGGCATTTCAAGTAATTATTTCAAGTAATAAATATTTCATGTTACAAAATATATCATCCATAATCTAAATTACATGAAAAAAGGGTTTTACACGGGGCTTTATTTTGATAGTTAGTCGAATTTTCTTCTTCTTCGTCATCAATTGAATAGTCATCACCTTCATCGCAATCTTCAATATGGATATCATGTTCTTCATCGACATTTGCTTGTCCGCTAGAGCTCAAAACAACATTCAACTCCTCTGTGTGAACATCAACAAGACTATCATCGAAAACACAAAAATTTAAATTTTCTTCCAATTCAATCGAAGAAGCAACTCGATATGGTTCAACCAACTCACTAACTTGAAAGACTTCATCTCGCACACTTGTGTCTTCGTTCTCATCCTGAACAACCTCGACACAACCCCGGGGTTTCGTTTTTAAAACGGACAACCAATCCACTCTTGATCGATCCTTTCTAAATGAAGGGGTGTCTGTGTAATAAACTTGTTGACATTGCTTTGCGAAAACAAAGACATCGTTTATGTTGCAGAGTCTAGCTTTTGAGTTGATTTCGACCAGACCATAGTGCGGATCAACTCTGATTCCTCTGTCAGTTGTGTCATACCAATAGCATTTGAATAAAAACACTCTATTATGCTCGTTATGATATTGCAGTCCGACGACCTCTTCTAATCTACCATAGTAGTCAACTTCTAACTCACTACTAGTGGATCCCTTAACACAAACACCATTGTTATATGTCTTTCTTCCTTGCCCGTATTCTTCAAGTATGGAAAACATATCCATTGACAAAATACCCGTTGTAGCACTTACATTTTCTTTCAGGCCCTAGGCTTAGTGAAGACAATGACTTAGACGCACTCCTTCCCATTTGATAAACCTTGTATGTAATGTACATCAATAAATAGTAAATGAATGAGAATCTCATAATGACATGCATACGTACAATAATTTTGCAAGTTAGAATAAGTTTGTGATAGTGCTTACATGTGTTCTGAACCACGTGGCAAATTGTTCATCTTGTAATTGAAAGATCTGGGATTCGGTTAGCTGTGAGTTATTGGAGAGCAAATATTGTCGATGTTGCCTGCAAGTGATAATGAGTGTATGATATTACAATATATAATTAACAGTATATTACTAACAAAGTTTAATTAGTATTACACATATATATATAAACTTCTTGAATAAAAGGTCTCGGCTTATCACGGTTAAATAAAACATAGTTGTGTGCTTGTTTGAACTTTATTTCCGACAAATATCTTCCTCTTACGGCATTTTTAGGTGTGGGTCGTCCAGTATTGGAGAATATTGACAAGTTCCCACTGGAAGGCACTTCACCGCCATCATCATGCCGTGGAACGCGATTGATTCTCGTTCTCAGATGAGGTTCAAAATAGTACGAGATAAATGTTAAGATCTCCTCAACAATATAGGCCTCACATATCAAAGCCTCAACATGCGCCTTGTTCTTAACCTTTTTCTTGAGATTAAACAAGTACCTGCATTGAATTAATCAAGTATTTTCAATTAAGAAAAACATAGAAAATACTTTTATATATGAATTACATTGCAACTGTAATATCTAACCATTTGAATGGGTACATCCATCTATATTGGACCGGTCCTCCAGCTTTTGCCTCGAATGGTAGATGTATAGGGAGATGCTCCATTGAGTCAAAAAATGATGGAGGGAATATCATCTCAAGTTTGCATAATGTCTCGATGATATTCGTTTGAAGCCTCTCAATGTGCTCAACATTCAACTTGCTTGGAGCATATATCTACGAAGAAATGACTCGATCTTCGTGAGTGCATCCCATATTCCCTTTGGCAACAAATCACGAAAAGCTAATGGGATGAGTGTTTGCATAAACACGTGGCCGTCATGACTCTTCATTCCATACAATCTGCAGTCCTCTATATTAACCAGTTTTGATGTATTCGATGCATGTCCATCCGGTAAATGCAGACTCTTAAGCCAATTGTAGACTAGCAGTTGTGCGTTTTTCTCTAACACGAAGCTTACTCTTGGTTTTACGACCCGTGACTCATCATAAACCAACTCCATATTTTTACGGTTACAGTATAAAGCTATATCCAATCTAGCCTTGATGTTGTCCTTTATCTTCCCTTCACATCCATGACGGTGTTGAAAATGTTCTCAAACACGTTCTTTTCGATGTGCATGACGTCAAGGTTATGGCGAAGCAGATTGGTCTTCCAATAAGGAAGCTCCCAAAAGATACTTCGCTTTACCCAATTATGGGTCAAACCAAAACCGAGAAAACTTTTGCTTACCGATTGAAGGCCAAACACAATGTCACCATACTCGATACAACATCATGCAATTCTTCACCGAAAAGACGCGGGGATGCAACATCTTTTTCAACTCGCCAACAAAGAAATATTTTCTGTTCTTTCTGTTCCTGTGATTAAGTGGCAAGAAGCGACGGTGACAGTTAAAAAAAGAAGCTCTACCTTCGTTTGCTAACGTGAATGCCTTGTTGTTTTCCACGCAGTATGGACATGCGAGTTTCTCATGCATGCTCCAACCGAGAAAGCATTCCATAAGCTGGAAAATCATTGATAATCCACATCAAAGCGGCCCTCATAAGGAAATTTTGTTTCCTCGATATATCATAAGTCGAGCTCCGAGAGGACCACAAGCTGCGCCAACTCATCAATCAATGGTCGAAGACAAAAATCTATATTCCGCCCGGCCGCTTGGACTGGGTATGACAAGTAGATAAAAACATGAACTCCGGCCTCATACACATTCTCGGTGGCAAGTTATAAGCTGTGAGTATGACCAGCCAACAAGAATAAGAAGCAGCAAATGACCCAAATGGGTTGAATCCATCTGTACACAACCCAAGACGCACATTCCTTGATTCAGCAGAAAAGTGAGGATGAACACTGTTAAAGCGTTTCCACGCTTTGCCGTCAGAAGGATGCACCATCACTCCATCAACCGCATCATGTGCTTGGTGCCATATCATGTGCTCAGCAGTCCTTGGTGACATGAATAACCTCTGCAGTCTAGGTGTGATCGTGAAGTATCTAAGTTTTTTATATGCCACTAGAGTCTTTCCCCTGCCAGTTCTAGGTTTGTAACGGGAATGCCCGCATGTCATGCACTCGGTCATCTCAACATTTTCAAGGTAGTATAACATGCGAAGTTAGGGCACATGTCAATTTTACGGTATCCTAAACCGAGGGGTTTCATCATGGACTTTAATTAACTCCTATCTTTGATTAACTCCTAAGTTTAGATTTGATTAACTCCTATCTTTTTTCATCGACCATTAATGGCTGTTAAATTTAATCAGGTGTTCAACATGGGAGCCAATGTTGGTAGATTGAAATTCTTATATTTGGGTCCTAAAAATAAGGTCTGGTGTTATAATAAGTATTTTTGTCAATGGATATATCTTTTATCTTGAATAGTATGACGGGTTAAAAAGACCTATAATAGTAAGGTTTGTATAAAGGGTTCAACTTCCAATGATTTTGAAGATAATTCTTGTCGCACGTGGACGCGTGACGTCAAAGGGGTCGAGGGAGTCGTCACCTAGTTGTTTGGTTCAGGGTCGCTTGGGAACTTGGGTGTACTGGTCTTGTCAGAGATTTGAGGGTAAGAGACTGATTGTGGTTAGGGAAGGTATTAGCACCTCTAGTGCATCATACTTGAGGTAAGCTGCTTTGTGATTTGATGTGGTTTCGAGAGGTTTTGATGGTTTTTGGTCGGTGGTCTATTTGTAGTTTAGGATTGAGATTTACTCATATGAATAAATTCGGTGTTTAAGAATTTATTATGGATTCGTGTACCCACATAAATTCTTAGGAAAATGTTCTTCATAATTTGTGTATTATGGTGAAAAATACTCCAAATTAAAATTGATGAATATTTAGGATAACTTTGAGAATTTTCCGGTCAACTCGATATTTCAAATACCGGCCTCACTTGTAGGTCCAACGTTCTATACCAGGATTTTTAATCATTAATTCTCATGAATTTAAAACTGATTTATTGAAATATTGGCCAAATTCTCATGAATTTAATAAAGCGATTATTAAATCCTAAAATATATGCAAACACGTATTTTGAATTTTTCTATGAAAATACTAAACAATATGATTTTTTTAAATCCTAAAATACATGCAAATATGTATTTTGTATTTTTAAGAGACTTGGTTGTGTGCAATAAAAATATATTGATAATTTTTATCCTAATAGCTCAATCAATCACAAATCATCATTAAGCACCGCCACTGCTGACGTGTATAATCACGCGTTGTCTCTGCTGGAGGAGGAGCACCTGGTGAATATGAAACTCCCTTGTCTCTTATTTGATTCCTCACTAACGGTGCTCCTCCTTAAGATATATTAGCTCAATCAATCATAAATCATCATTTTTTTGTAAGTAAATCTATCCTTTTTAGTTTTAATATTTAATTGTGAATTTTATTGTTTTAGTATATGTATTTTGTTAACGTTTGTGTTTGTTTAATTGTTATTTGTCAAAGAAACTTGGAGTATAAATGTATAATTTTGTAGTTGTTGTAGTTTGTTTTAGATTTTATCAAATTATATTTGTTTGTAAATTGTTGAAATTTTGTTTGAATTACACCGAATTAAATGTGTCGTTGTGATGAAATAAATAATTAATAGCTTGTTTAACGAGTCTTGTTTAATTGTTATCAATTCTATTTCGAAGTTGTGATTTACGTAAATTTATATATGTATAAATTTGTATGTATGAACATTGATAGTTGATAATTGATAATGAATATTTAACATAAGTGTTGTTTTAGTTTGTTGGATAATGTCGGGGAAAACCAATATTTTTGTTATGTTTTATATAGGTTCAATAGAAGTCATGGATGATCGTTCATGGATGTATCGGGACTCACCCCAAGGATTGCGGAGGATGGATTATTGTAACGGTGTCCGGGGTTTTATTAATTTTGCAACATCTATTCCGAGGAATTGTATGCGATGGCGGTATTAGGTGTCCATGCGGGAAGTGTAAAAATTTAAAGTTTCCACATCAAGATGTTGTAACGATGCATCTTCTAACCAAAGGGTTCATGGAAGATTACTGTGTTGGTATGCTCACGGAGAACTATTTGTTCTGATGAGAGCATGGAAGAACAGTGGTTGGGTCAACTTCTAGTGCTAGCAACATGCATGAAGTTGGAAATGAGAACAAGTAATCCTTACGGGAATATGGTTATGGATGCAATGAGAATGAGTGAAGGTAATGTCAAGGAATGTCCAATCGTAGAAGAATAACCTAATGCAGATGTAGCAAGGTTTTTTGATCTGTTGAGAGATTCTGACGAACCATTATAGGATGGCTGCACGAACCACAGTAAATTATCAGCCGTAGCATAGGTGTTCACCATCAAGTTAGATCACGGGTTGAGTGAGGCCGGTTATGACAAGATTATTGAATGGGCGAGAAGCATTTTACCTGAAGGGAACAGGCTAAAAGAGAACTTCTATCTTGCCAAGTCTATGATGAAACCCCTCGGTTTAGGATACCGGAAAATTGATATATGCCCTAACTTTTCGCATGTTATACTACCTTGAAAATCTTTGAGATGACCGAGTGCATGACATGCGGGCATTCCGTTACAAACCCGGAAGCTGGTAGAGGGAAGACTCTCGTGGCATATAAAAAACTTAGATACTTCCCAATCACACCTAGAGGCTGAGAGGTTATTCATGTTATCAAGGACTGCCGAGCACATGACATGGCACCAATCACACCATGCGGTTGATGGAGTGATGGTTCATCCTTCGGCAGTGAAGCCTGGAAACACTTTAACAAGTATGCATCCTCACTTTTCAGTTGAATCAAGGAACGTGTGTCTTGGGTTGTGTACGACGGATTCAACCTATTCGGGTCATTTCTTTGCTCCTTATTCTTGTTGGCCGGTCATACTAACGGTTTATAACTTGCCACGGGGATGTGTATGAGGCCGGAGTTCATGTTTTTATCTATGGTCATACCGAGTCCGAGCGATCTGGGCGGAATATAGATGTTTGTCTTCGTCCGTTGATTGATGAGTTGACGCAGTTGTGGTCCTCTAGAGCTTTAACTTATGACATCTCGAGGAAACAAAAAATTTTTATGAGAGCGGCTTTGATGTGGACTATCAATGATTTCCCAGCTTATGGAATGGTTTCTGGTTGAGCACGCATGGAAAGCTAGCATGTCTTCAGAGACATATGCATTCAAGTGGGAACTTGTCAATATTCTCCAATCTTGGACGACCCACACCTAAAAATGCTGTGAGGGGAAGATATTTGTGCGAAATAGAGTTCAGACAAGCACACAATTATGTCCTATTTAACTGTGATGAGCTGAGACCTTTTATTAAGTAAGTAGATGTTCGACTTAAACTTTGGCAACAAATCACGAAAAGCTAATGGGATGAGTGTTTGCATAAACACATGGCAGTCATGACTCTTCATTCCATATAATCTGCATTCCTCCGTATTAACCAGCTTTGATATGTTCGAGGCATATCCATCGGGGAAACGCAGACTCTTAAGCCATTTGTAAACTAGTAGTTGTGCGTTTTTCTCTATCACGAAGCTTGCTCTTGGTTTTGCGACCCGTGACCCATCACAAACCAACTCCAAATTTTTACGGTTCTGAAACAGCACTACATCCAATCTAGCCTTGATGTTGTCCTTTGTCTTCCCCTTCACATCCATGACGGTGTTGAAAATGTTCTCAAACACGTTCTTTTTAATGTGCATGACGTCAAGGTTATAGCGAAGAAGATTGGTCTTCCAATAATGAAGCTCCTAAAAGATACTTCGCTTCACCCAATTATGGGTCAAACCAAAACCAGGAAACTTCTGCTTACCTGATTGGAGACCAAACACAATTTCACCCTACCCCGACACAACATCAAACAATTCTTCACCGGAAAGACGCGGGGTGCAACATCATTTTCAACTCGCCAACAAAGAAATCCTTTTGTTTTTTCTGTACCTGTGGTTATGTGGCAAAAACGCGGTGACGGTCAAAAAAGAAGCTTTACCCTCGTTTGTTAGCGTGAATGCCTTGTTGTTCTCCATATAGTATGGACATGCTAGCTTTCCATGCGTGCTCAACCAGAAACCACTCCATAAGCTGGGAAATCATTGATAGTCCACATCAAAGCCGCTCTCATAAAAAATTTTTGTTTCCTCGAGATGTCATAAGTTAAAGCTCTAGAGGACCACAACTGCGTCAACTCATCAATCAACGGACGAAGACAAACATCTATATTCCGCCCCGGACTGCTCGGACTGGTATGACCATAGATAAAAACATGAACTCCGGCCTCATACACATCCCCGGTGGCAAGTTATAAACCGTTAGTATGACCGGCCAACAAGAATAAGGAGCAGCAAATGACCTGAATAGGTTGAATCCGTCTGTACACAACCCAAGACACACATTCCTTGATTCAGCTGAAAAGTGAGGATGCATCTTGTTAAAGTGTTTCCAGGCTTCACCTGTCGGGAAGGATGAACCATCACTCCATCAACCGCATGGTGTGATTGGTGCCATGTCATGTGCTCGGCGGTCCTTGGTAACATGAATAACCTCTGCAGTCTAGGTGTGATTGGGAAGTATCTAAGTTTTTTATATGCCACGAGAGTCTTCCCTCTACCGGTTCCGGGTTTGTAACGGGAATGCCCGCATGTCATGCACTCGGTCATCTCGGCATTTTCAAGGTAGTATAACATGCAAAAGTTAGGGCATATATCAATTTTCTGGTATCCTAAACCGAGGGGTTTCATCATAGACTTGGCAAGCATAGAAGTTCTCTTTCGACTGTTCCCTTCGGGTAAAATGCTTCTCGCCCATTCAATAATCTTGTCATAACCGGCCTCACTCAACCCGTGATCTAACTTGATGGTGAACACCTATGCTACGGCTGATAATTTGCGTGGTTCGTGCGGCCATCCTATAATGGTTCGTCGGAATCTCTCAACGGATCAAAAAACCTTGCTACATCTCGCATTAGGTTATTCTTCTACGATTGGACATTCCTTGACATTACCTTCACTCATTCTCATTGCATCCATAACCATATTCCTGTAAGGATTCTGTTCTCATTTCCAACTTCATGCATGTTGCTAGCACTAGAAGTTGACCCAACCACCTGTTCTTCCATGCTCTCATCAGGAACAAATAGTTTCTCCGTGAGCATACCAACACAGGTAATCTTCCATGAACCCTTTGGTTAGAAGATGCATCGTTACAACATCTTGATGTGGAAACTTTAAATTTTTACACTTCCTGCATGGACACCTAATACCGCCATCAGTACAATTCCTCGGAATAGATGTTGCAAAATTAATAAAACCCTGGACACCGTTACAATAATCCATCCTCCGCAATCCTTGGGGTGAGTCCGATACATCCATGAACGATCATCCATGACTTCTATTGAACCTATATAAAACATAACAAAAATATTGGTTTTCCCCGACATTATCCAACAAACTAAAACAACACTTATGTTAAATATTCATTATCAATTATCAACTATCAATGTTCATACATACAAATTTATACATATATAAATTTACGAAATCACAACTTCGAAATAGAATTGATAACAATTAAACAAGACTCGTTAAACAAGCTATTAATTATTTATTTCATCACAACGACACATTTAATTCGGTGTAATTCAAACAAAATTTCAACAATTTACAAACAAATATAATTTGATAAAATCTAAAACAAACTACAACAACTACAAAATTATACATTTATACTCCAAGTTTCTTTGACAAATAACAATTAAACAAACACAAACGTTAACAAAATACATATACTAAAACAATAAAATTCACAATTAAATATTAAAACTAAAAAGGATAGATTTACTTACAAAAAAATGATGATTTATGATTGATTGAGCTAATATATCTTAAGGAGGAGCACCGTTAGTGAGGAATCAAATAAGAGACAAGGGAGTTTCATATTCACCGTGTGCTCCTCCTCCAAAGAGAGACAACGCGTGATTATACACGTCGGCGGTGGCGGTGCTTAATGATGATTTGTGATTGATTGAGCTATTAGGATAAAAATTATCAATATATTTTTATTGCACACAACCAAGTCTCTTAAAAATACAAAATACATATTTGCATGTATTTTAGGATTTAAAAAAATCATATTGTTTAGTATTTTCATAGAAAAATTCAAAATACGTGTTTGCATATATTTTAGGATTTAATAATCAGTTTATTAAATTCATGAGAATTTGGCCAATATTTCAATAAATCAGTTTTAAATTCATGAGAATTAATGATTAAAAATCCTGGTATAGAACGTTGGACCTACAAGTGAGGCTGGTATTTGAAATATCAAAGTTGACCGGAAAATTCTCAAAGTTATCCTAAATATTCATCAATTTTAATTTGGAGTATTTTTCACCATAATACACAAATTATGAAGAACATTTTCCTAAGAATTTATGTGGGTACACGAATCCATAATAAATTCTTAAACACTGAATTTATTCATATGAGTAAATCTCAATCCTAAACTACAAATAGACCACCGACCAAAAAACCATCAAAACCTCTGAAACCACATCAAATCACAAAGCAGCTTACCTCAAGTATGATGCACTAGAGGTGCTAATACCTTCCCTAACCACAATCGGTCTCTTACCCTCAAATCTCTCGACAAGACCAAGTACACCCAAGTTCCCAAGCGACCCCCGAACCAAACAACTAGGTGACGACTCCCTCGACCCCTTTGACGTCACGCGTCCACGTGCGACAAGAATTATCTTCAAAATCATTGGAAGTTGAACCCTTTATACAAACCTTACTATTATAGGTCTTTTTAACCTGTCATACTATTCAGTATAAAAGATATATCCATTGACAAAAATACTTATTATAACACCAGACCTTATTTTTAGGACCCAAATATAAGAATTTCAATCTACCAACATTGGCTCCCATGTTGAACACACGATTAAATTTAATGACCATTAATGGTCGATGAAAAAAGATAGGAGTTAATCAAATCTAAACTTAGGAGTTAATCAAAGATAGGAGTTAATTAAAGTCCATGATGAAACCCCTCGGTTTAGGATACCAGAAAATTGACATGTGCCCTAACTTCTGCATGTTATACTACCTTGAAAATGTTGAGATGACCGAGTGCATGACATGCGGGCATTCCCGTTACAAACCTAGAACCGGCGGGGGAAAGACTCTAGTGGCATATAAAAAACTTAGATACTTCCGATCACACCTAGACTGCAGAGGTTATTCATGTCACCAAGGACTGGCCGAGCACATGACATGGCACCAAGCACATGATGCGGTTGATGGAGTGATGGTGCATCCTTGACGGCAAAGCGTGGAAACGCTTTAACAGTGTTCATCCTCACTTTTCATGTGAATCAAGGAATGTGCGTCTTGGGTTGTGTACAGATGGATTCAACCCATTTGGGTCATTTGCTGCTTCTTATTCTTGTTGGCTGGTCATACTCACAGTTTATAATTTGCCACTGAGAATGTGTATGAGGCCGGAGTTCATGTTTTTATCTACTGTCATACCCAGTCCAAGCAGCCGGGGCGGAATATAGATGTTTGTCTTCGACCATTGATTGATGAGTTGGCGCAGTTGTGGTCCTCTGGAGCTCTGACTTATGATATATCGAGGAAACAAAATTTCCTTATGAGGGCTGCTTTGATGTGGATTATCAATGATTTTCCAGCTTATGGAATGCTTTCTGGTTGGAGCATGCATGAGAAACTCGCATGTCCATACTGCGTGGAAAACAACAAGGCATTCACGTTAGCAAACGAAGGTAGAGCTTCTTTTTTTCTGTCACCGTCGCTTCTTGCCACTTAATCACAGACGAGAAAAGAACAGAAAATATTTCTTTGTTGGCGAGTTGAAAAAGATGTTGCACCCGCGTCTTTCTGGTGAAGAATTGCATGATGTTGTATCAGAGTATGGTGACATTGTGTTTGGCCTTCAATCAGGTAAGCAAAAGTTTTCTGGTTTTGGTTTGACCCATAATTGGGTAAAGCGAAGTATCTTTTGGGAGCTTCCTTATTGGAAGACCAATGCCTTCGCCATAACCTTGACGTCATGCACATCGAAAAGAACGTGTTTGAGAACATTTTCAACACCGTCATGGATGTGAAGGGAAGACAAAGGACAACATCAAGGCTAGATTGGATATAGCTTTATCTTTAACCGTAAAAATATGGAGTTGGTTTATGATGAGTCACGGGTCGTAAAACCAAGAGTAAGCTTCGTGTTAGAGAAAAACGCACAACTTCTAGTCTACAATTGGCTTAAGAGTCTGCATTTTCCGGATGGACATGCATCGAATATATCAAAACTGGTTAATATAGAGGACTGCAGATTATATGGAATGAAGAGTCATGACGGCCACGTGTTTATGCAAACACTCATCCCATTAGCTTTTCGTGATTTGTTGCCAAAGGGAATATGGGATGCACTCACGAAGATCAGTCATTTCTTCAGAGATATATGCTCCAGCAAGTTGAATGTTGAGCACATTGAGAGGCTTCAAACGAATATCATCGAGACATTATGCAAACTTGAGATGATATTCCCTCCATCATTTTTTGACTCAATGGAGCATCTCCCTATACATCTACCATTCGAGGCAAAAGCTGGAGGACCGGTCAATATAGATGGATGTACCCATTCAAATGGTTAGATATTACGGTTGCAATGTAATTCATATATAAAAGTATTTTCTATGTTTTTCTTAATTGAAAATACTTGATTAATTCAATGCAGGTACTTGTTTAATCTCAAGAAAAAGGTTAAGAACAAGGCGCATGTTGAGGCTTTGATATGTGAGGCCTATATTGTTGAGGAGATCTTAATATTTATCTCGTACTATTTCGAACCTCATCTGAGAACGAGAATCAATCGCGTTCCACGGCATGATGATGGCGGTGAAGTGCCTTCCAGTGGGAACTTGTCAATATTCTCCAATACTGGACGACCCACACCTAAAAATGCCGTAAGAGGAAGATATTTGTCGGAAATAAAGTTCAAACAAGCACACAACTATGTTTTATTTAACTGTGATGAGCTGAGACCTTTTATTCAGTAAGTTTATATAAATATGTGTAATACTAATTAAACTTTGTTAGTAATATACTGTTAATTATATATTGTAATATCATACACTCATTATCACTTGCAGGCAACATCAACAATATTTGCTCTCCAATAACTCACATTAACCGAATCCCAGATCTTTCAATTACAAGATGAACAATTTGCCACGTGGTTCACAACACATGTAAGCACTATCACAAACTTATTCTAACTTGCAAAATTATTGTACGTATGCATGTCATTATGAGATTCTCATTCATTTACTATTTATTGATGTACATTACATACAAGGTTTATCAAATGGGAAGGAGTGCGTCTAAGTCATTGTCTTCACTAAGCCTAGGGCCTGAAAGAAAAAGTAAGTGCTACAACGGGTATTTTGTCAATGGATATGTTTTCCATACTGAAGAATACGGGCAAGGAAGAAAGACATATAACAATGGTGTTTGTGTTAAGGGATCCACTAGTAGTGAGTTAGAAGTTGACTACTATGGTAGATTAGAAGAGGTCGTCGGACTGCAATATCATAACGAGCATAATAGAGTGTTTTTATTCAAATGCTATTGGTATGACACAACTGACAGAGGAATCAGAGTTGATCCGCACTATGGTGCGGTCGAAATCAACTCAAAAGCTAGACTACGCAACATAAACGATGTCTTTGTTTTCGCAAAGCAATGTCAACAAGTTTATTACACGAGACACCCCTTCATTTAGAAAGGATCGATCAAGAGTGGATTGGTTGTCCGTTTTAAAACGAAACCACCGGGTTGTGTCGAGGTTGTTCGGGATGAGAACGAAGACACAAGTGTGCGAGATGAAGTCTTTCAAGTTAGTGAGTTGGTTGAACCATATCGAGTTGCTTCTTCGATTGAATTGGAAGAAAATTTAATTTTTTGTGTTTTCGATGATAGTCTTGTTGATGTTCACACAGAGGAGTTGAATGTTGTTTTGAGCTCTAGCGGACAAGCAAATGTCGATGAAGAACATGATATCCATATTGAAGATTGCGATGAAGGTGATGACTATTCAATTGATGACGAAGAAGAAGAAAATTCGACTAACTATCAAAATGAAGCCCTGTGTAAAACCCTTTTTTTCATGTAATTTAGATTATGGATGATATATTTTGTAACATGAAATATTTATTACTTGAAATAATTACTTGAAATGCCACAATCACCGACGTCCATACCGACTGAATAAGTCCGTCGGCATTTCACAGAGAGTTTGAAAATAATTACTTGAAATGCCACAATCACCGATGACAATACCGACGGATATAAGTTCGTCGGTAAGTTGTCGGCGGGTCAATTTTACCGACAAAATTACCGACGGATCAATGCGAATTCCAAAGGATTGTGCATTAAATGAATCTATGACCGCATCATCTTGCCGACGGAATTACCGACGGACCACAAAAAATATGGAGAGTAATTAATAATTTTGGTGCAAAATTCAAAAATTAACTACGGATTTTTGACACTTCACCGACGGAATAAATTAAAATAATAATTAATTTTATATCCATCAGTGAATCCGTCGGTAAAACTGCCATATAAGTTCCAGCGACCGCCCCTTCAGTTCATTTTTTCTTCTCCTCCGTTTTTCACCTTAAATTTTGATTTTTTCCTCTCCATTCTTCAAAGCGTTCACCTACAATCTCTAGCAAGTTTTCTTGTGAATCTTCATCAGTTTAAAAGGTATGTGTTTCTTCTATTTCATTTTACTTTAGGGTTTTTTTTTTGCTATTTTTTTTTTGTTTTGGTGTATTTTTTGTAATGTAGATAAAGAATTGAATTCAACACATTATTAAAGTAAGCATATGTGATTCCTAAAGTCTATAGTTTTTTTTTTTAATTTATTGAATTGTTGTATTGGCATAATTATTATTAATTAATTTGTTCAATACTTATTGTTAATATTGAATTTACCTTAGAATTAGTAATTGAATATGTTGGAATAATTATTAATTTTACTCTATTATTGCATGATTTGTGTTTAATGTTTTCCATTTATTTTGATTGTTAGTCTAGAGTTTTTTTTTTGAATTTATTGTTTTGTTGTATTGGCATAATTATTGAATAATTTTTTGAATTGTAATTGTTAATGTTGAATTTACTTTAGTATTAGTAATTGAATATTTTGGAATAATTGTTAATTTTATTCTATTATTGCATGATTTATGTTTAATTTTTTCCATTAATTTTAATTGTTAGTCTAGAGTTTTTTATTTATTTATTGAAT